>JACN01002009.1:0-13529 GCA_000787155.1 Scartelaos histophorus
AGTGTTTCTAGTGGAGGTGCATGTAGTTTTAAAACACAGCAGAGTGGTTCATGTATCACCACATGATATCACAAGTTGGAACAGTTTAAGATTTGTGTATTAAATATGTGTAAAAGAAACAAAACACAACTCCAGGTATGTTTGTGATGAGGAAGCAACATTCCGGTCGCATAGATCAGAAAATACTGCAACATAGACTCATTAAAAGAAACTCAAACATATATTCAACTTTCCCAAGTCATCTGAGGCTAGAGCGATGATGGTCTGTATGTACAATCTGTCCTCCCCCTCACTGCAAAGTACACTCAAAGTTCTTCAGTACTTTCCACACAGGTAGTGTCAGTGCAGTTCACCACACTCACTGAAGTCCACAATCTCGCAGAAAATTAGCTCAATGAACATTTGCACACGCCTCGCAGCATCAAGGCTTCACAGATATAGTACACGGCAAGTAAATTGTGGTCTGCCATGGAGCCTCAAGTCAGAGATTAGCGCTGAGATAGCTTTCGTGTCTGTGTATAGCTTGTCTTCTTGGCAGCCCAGTCGTGTGTTGATAACTCTGCATCACGCTGTTATCGCTGCCCTTTCAGAGACTAATCAAGCAATTAAAGACACTGAGCATCTTTCCCCCGTCGCCGTAGCAACCGGAGTTGGACCCCGGGAGAGATCGATGCGTCTCTAATCTGAAGTTTCTGTACGGACAAGCCTCTCTGCGCCGCCGTTATTGAGTTATCGGTCACCATTAATTACTCACAAGTTTGACCTGCCTGACACTGTAAGCTTCATCATCCCAAATTGTACTTTGAAGAGCTTATTTTACACCACAGACCCAGTAATGTGCAAAAAAGTAAAAATAACAGCTTAATATTATAGCATCATCTTTTTGCGGATATGGCAACCAAACATACAGTCATAGCACAGTACGGATGGCTTGTTGCTTTTAATTAGGAGAAAGACAAGTTAATTAGTACTGCAGTATACACAGGGCACATTATTAGTAGTAGTTTAGTAGTTATAGTCATTTATTTTTATTTTTGTTAATGTTTTTTTCGTTCTTACATTTTTTACAATTAAAGAGCACTATTTTCTGATCTATGATAATATGATAATGTAATTTCCTCATCACAAATGTACCTGGAGTTGTGTTTTGTTTCATTCACACATGTTTAAAGGGATAATTCAGGGTTTTTTTTTGGTTTTTTTTTACATAAATCTGTATGGCAGTGTGGTGCATAAACACTTACTTACCCCCGACAGCGCCCGTGAGCCGAGTTCTTGCCCGGTTTTGGTGCTGACGAAAGAAGTCCGGCAAGTTGGCTGGGCTCATGCCCGGTTTGTGCTGACGAAAGAAGTCCAGCAAGTTGGCTGGGCTCACGAAAATAAAGCGTTTTTCTTTTCAAAACAATATGTTTTCAAAAGAGAAAAACATAATCCATAATCGCTTGGCACTATTTTCTCTCCGGTCGTATCACTGCGCGCTGCTGCAAGCCGAGAGCCGCGCACGAATCCAACACTTTTTACGTGCTATTTATGAAAGTGAAAGTAAATAAGTTTGTGCAAGTTACCGGTGTCATAGTCAGACATGTTGCCATTAACTTTCTGAGCCGTAAACACAGTGAAACAGAAGCGGCTTCACCTGGCGGCAGCGCAGTGATACGAAGGGAGACAAAATAGCACAGAGCGATTATGAGGTCTGACTTTTTTGTTGACGATGGTTTTGTGATGCAAATGTGTCACTCTTTTGATCACATACTGTTTTGAGAAGAAAAACGCTTTATTTTCGTGACCCCAGGTAACTTGCCGGAACTACTTTTATCAATAGCAAAACTTGGCAAGAACTCGGCTCACGGGACTGTCGGGGGTAAGTCGTGTCAATCCTGTCAGCAGTGTCTTGAATAAATATACAGATTCATGTCTAAAAACCCAAACTATCCCTTTAAGACACAAACCCTGCATATTTAGGATGAGTTCTGGTCTCAGACACAAAAAACACTGTTGGTCTACTCTGTTTTTAAACTCTATACACCTTCACTGGAATCATTTGGATAATTTCAGCCCTATTTTCCAATCTCTTCTGAACAAAAGGCAAAACGCAGCTGTTTATTTGTGAACTACCGCCTCATGTCATCATAAGGTGGAACAGGGCATTTTGAACTTTAGAGATGTAGACAGACCAATAATAAAGCATTACTCAAGCGTTTGTGAATGAAACACAAGTCCAGTTGGTTTTTGATGAGATAATAACATATTTTAACATGGCTAAAAGCTCACAAGACTCAATTTTGCTTAATAAAGGACTAATAAAGGACTAGCAGAAATGAGTAAGAAAGTACATTAGCATTTTTTTTCTACGTACAATTACAATACGAGTATGGTTCATACAAAATATAGGACATAATACTTTAATACTCAAGTCTCATGTATTCTCAGCTGTTACATGTTCTTAGAGTTTCAAAACAGTGGGTGACCGAACATTTGAATCTGAATTTCTATAATTATGGAGCACACCCTGTTGATCTTAGAACAGCAAGATCTGTTCAGTCATTTTAAACTCATTTAAAAACTCCCCTGTAGAGTATAGACTTACCTATTTTTTTGAGCTGTTTGATTTCCTTCTGTGTTTTTATTCATTTATTGTATATATTGGTATTTTTTTCTGACTGCGTCGTATTTTATAATTTTTTTGCATTTTATTTTTTATTTATTATTATGAGTTATTTATTTATTTTATTCTATTCTATTATTTTTAAATCTTTAAAGCACCTTATGAGCTGATCTTTCTGAAAGGTGCTTACCGGCTCAGTTTAATGCTATGAATGATGACTTATTTTATTTTATTTTGCATTAATGGCACTATTGTCTCATGTTTTTCTTTCCCTTAGGCTGAATTTCCATTTTTCTCACATTTCTAAACAACCGACAAACAAGTGTAGTTTCTGTTCAATATTGCTCCCGCGTCCCACTTTGATTTAACACGGTCCCTACCCTCTTAAACAATAGCAGGCTTAATGTGACGAGAAATAAATCAAAGCAGCCTAATTAAAAGTGAATAAATGAATAAAAAATAAGATGGGGTCATTAATGAATCAGACACCAACGCCTTCTTTGTATTTCAAAGGCGCCACAGCGTTCTGGTAATTCTTAGTTGAAACTGTGGAGTGATTTAATGCTATACAGCCACCGAGCGCATGCTAAACAACAAAATACACTGAAGGACACCTATTCATTTGAAATTTATGACATGCTATGATACGTCTACGCGTTATTGTTGTTGACTATTTGCAAGTAACTGACGGTTTTCTGCAAAGCTTCGTTCTCGGAAATGTTCTGAGGCGCTGAAAGACGCCCGCAGATCCGCTTTGATAGCCGTATTGCGTGCGGATCACCATTCTTTTATTGAACGTACGCTTGACTCCTTTGAAAAGCGTTTCAGACAATCTAAAGGATCTCGCTCGGATAGGGCCCCTCTTTTGTGTTTCCCGTCGCCGTCGGTATTCAGAGACGAAGTAGAGATTTGCAAAGGGAGACCTCGCCGTCGTATTGTTCCGCAAAATCAACCAGAAATGTAGTCAGTACTGTAAGAGAAGCAGGTATCTGTTTGTGAAAGCCCAGTGCAGATGTGTGGAGGTTTATGACAATGGCCTGTTGGCTCTCTGACCACTGCTTAGTCATGCAATTAGAGGTAACGTGCATTTTACTTTATAGACCTTAAGTCATGGAGTTAAAGTGCCTTTGACTGATTTTTCTTTAACTTTGACTTGATTTGTTGGGAATGAATTATAGTTTTACACTAATCAAGAAACAGTTTGTGAAGAAAAATGGAAAAATATGTACAAGTAAAATTACAGGAAGTACACAAGAAACACACAAGGGAGAGTTCTGTCCAAGTGACATCACATTATACACCTAAGAAACCCAATTTGATGAGTATTTTTCAGAGAATAATTTCTGCAGGATTTTGCAGAGTAACATTATGAATTCTCCCACCTGTAGTTTCGGAGATACAAGTAGCTCTCCAGCCCCTTCCAAGTATCTCACCAAGGGATTCATGAATTATACATACTGCACTAAATAACTGATCAGATCTGATTAATTAAATGCTTATTATCATTATAAATTCATGCTTATAATACCTAAATATGTGCATTAATACATGGATAATATTTATGCTTTATAGGCATCTAACTGTCCCCACCTAAGGCTCAATGTTACATTTGTATTTGGGTCAATGAATAGGATCTTCAACAAGAAAAAATTTCAAATTTAGTTTCTCTTTTACTTTTCAAATATTTACATGTCAGGTCTGCATAAATCTATGTCTGACATACATTATGTATTAAGCACTTATTATTGTTTTTTATGTACATGAATTGGCTATAACTATATAAAAAAATGTCATGCGGTGTGACAGAGAATAATCTTATTTTTTGTATTATTTTATTTTATAATTATTAAGTTTTATTTTCTAAAACATGGTTGGGATGTTAACCTAAGTTAACTGCGTAATACGAACATGCTTTTGATATTTGAAAACATGAAAACCTGATTTTTGAAAAAATTGACACGCTCGGACAATATTTGTTTGAATATTATGGGGGAAAGGTCTATTCAAGAAAGCTGAAATGTCATGTGGTCCTACAAAACACTTCAGAAAATATGTCAAAAAAGAAAGAAAATAAATTTGACTTGATTTAAAATGAATTTTAAAGAATTTTAAAAATCAGCAGTTAAGGGCGGACGGTCGCACCACATGACATTTTAACACTTTAAGTACAAAAAACATGCAGAATAACTCATGATTTCTGAAAAAATTATTTGGTTCTACAGGTATGTGGAGAATTATTATGAAATTTGAACTTTTTTAACGGAAGAAAATGCAATTGGACAAACATTATGTCATGAAACCCATTACTCATAACTTATTTCTTCCAAAAATGAGAACCTCACACTGATCCCAGGAATTAATCGGCCTCACCAGTTTACCCAATTTTACTGATTATTCTTACATAATCCTGCAGACTTGTTTGATCTCCATTTTCTTTGATAGTCCTGTTGGAGACGTGGCTGCCATCACCTCTTTACAGTCATATCTTGCGTGCACCATGACACCTCCCCAAGTATCTTCTACTTTCTCACTTCTTATCGCACGTTTTTATCAATCTATCCTCACCAGTTTACCCTGTTTTAGCGATTGCACATATGTGATCCTGCAGACTTGCTCGAATATTGATAAAATTTGTTGGTTTTAGTGATTGGGATGAAACATTTTTGATGATGTACTTCACCTGACTGTGGTAAACGGTCACATTTTTCCACAGCATTTTTCCACGTGCAGACTTGTCTCATCTCCATCCTCGTGTGACAGCCCCGTTCGGAGACATGGCCGCCATCGCCTCTTTACAGTCCAATCTCGCGTGCGTAATGACACCTGCTCCTCTCCGAGCACACCTGAACGCACCGCTGCCAGTGTGGAGAAGACATTATGATCCAACTGCCGAGCTAGCGACAAGCGCTCGGATCCGGAGGAAATGGGATGTTTACGCTAAATGGGGCTCTTAGCAGCGCCCGCGGTGTTCAATATTGATTCAATGAAACGGATTTGTAAATATGAGGAGCAGCATCGGCTTTCTCCTCTGCCAAGCGTCTCACACATAAAGCAGCAGATGGGAGAACATGTACCGAGGTTCAATGGTGTTTCCAGACGAGGAGGCAATGGAGTAACAGTGCTATTAGCGTGGATTCAGACTGCGTTTCACCATGTCGTACAATGAAGGAAGGCTAATAAAAACCCTTGTATGTTCCACGTGCAAATGCCATTCTTCTTATCAAAAGCACATAACACCAAAATGACTATATTTTTGGACATTATGACATTATTCGCCATTATTATGTTATAGGTTGCAACATTCTTCATATATTGAGTTTGCAAAAAGTCCTCGGCACATCAGACCAATACCTTTTTCTAAGGATAGTTTTGATATTTTATGGAAAGAGAAATGCAGTAGTATGAAGAGGTGATTGTATGCATCACTGTTGAAATGAATTTAGCAAACATTTTACTTTAAATGCTGCTTTAAATTATAGATTAAAAAAAAGCATGACAAATCTCAGATACAGGGAATGACTGAAAATCTCTATAGAGGCTTGTGCAGTAAATATAAAAAGTTCAAAACTTTGCTCAAGGACAATCAGACATGTTTTAACTAATGATCACACAAAAAATATTTATTTAAAGGTGTAACTTGAACTTTTTTTTTCTTTCTTCATGGAGATGTTTTGTCTTAAATCTTTCACAGTATTTTATTAGACCTTTCTGTGTTCATGGAGATCAAATCAGACCAGGAAACAGTCAGAATGCCTGTTTTTCTAGGTATTTTTAAGCTATAAAACAACTTGCAAGCGAATAAATGTAAGGCAGAGATGTTTAATGTCATATCGTGGAACAGTATGTCAGAGCAATGGCATATCCACAGAAACAAGCCAGTGACATTATCGCACTTTAAGCAGCCTTTTAGAACTTGAACAACTACATTTTATATATATGAGTTACCACGTAGTTGCTTTGCCTCTTTAAAATCTCAATATTTGCATTTTTCATAATAAGAGATTTACTTGAGCGAGCACCGTTGAGCTAATTGTTTCGTTAAAGGAAAAAAAAAAATACAGTATGCAAACTCGAGGCCGGTAATTGAACCATCAACCGCCCGGTCTGGGTTTTTCCTGCATGTCTCAGCTGAACTGCTCCAGCTTGGTATTGATGATGCTTTACCGTGTCTGAAACTCGATGTTGTACAGGGAGGATGTGTTTTTTGTGTTACGGCTTGACATTTAAGCTTGAGTGTAGCAGTCGGTGTACAAGTCTTTGAAGCAGTGGCCTTTAGAAGTACTTGTGTTGATTCACTGGGCCCTAATTAAAACACATTACATTGTTTAGCATACACACTCTACAACGTGTTCCAAATTTGTACAGGTATTATAGTCCACTTTAATTCTTAAACAAAGATAAACTGCTGCACATAGAGGCGTAAAAAAATAATCTACAATAAATAAAACTGTAAAATAGACCACATGGAGAGTAAAAGTGTCGCTCAAAGGTGCACGACTTTTCTAGTGGAGGGTCCGCTACTTGCTCGTCTCCATGGAGATGGTATCGCTTTGTCTGGAATGTTCCAGAGTATGACATTAAACGTATCCATCGAGCATTTATTCGTCACGGGTGTTTTTTCTATCGCTCAAAAATACCTGAAATACTTCTGCGAATAAGGACGACTCTCCGCAGATCTGAATTATGATGTAGCGTAGTGCGGATGGATTGCGGAACATTTTAGACAAAGCGATAACGTTTCCATAGAGACCTTTAAGATGAGGCTTAAACGCTCAAATCAAATTACAACAGCAGACATTTTTATAGATAACAGTTGTTTCAGAATCTAGAGCAAAGACGGTATAAAAAAACTGTGGATAAATAGCATTTTTCTCCAGTCAAATGAAGCTCATGGAGGCTTGCAGTTATTAGGACAAAATTGGATCCAAGTCAATATTAGGAACATGAAATTTTAAAACGCTCCAATCAAATTAAAACAGCATACATTTTTATAGATAAGTTGTGTCAGAATCTAAGCTAAAGATGGTATAAAAAACTGTGGATAAATAGCATTTTTCTCCAGTCAAATGAAGCTCATGGAGGTCTGCACTTATTAGGACAAATTTGGTCAAAAGTCAATATTAGAAACAGGAATTTTTAAAGTACAAAACAGCAAAATAAAAACAGCAGGATCATGTAAAGTTAAAGTTATTCCCATGAACACTTCCTATTTGGAGCGCAGAGGCTAGCGGGTTAGCTTCATCCATTATATATATATAGAGTCTATGGTAAGGACGCAGTAGTGCTCTCTCCAGACACATTATATTGGCTGTTGAAATGCTTTTTTTGAATTCTAGAGGAGTCACCTGCTTCAGCACACACAGAGCGCACTGAACTCTCGATATGGCTGCTCTCGAGCTGAAGCACTTTGAACAAACAGCGTCGCACCGTTTGCATTTCTGCTTTCATTCAGATCACTCTTCATTTCTCGACGCCGTCAAAAAAAAAGTGACGCTCGGATCCGTTTCAAATTTTAATTAGCGGGCTTTTGTAGCGCTAACAGACATGCATTTCAGACCATTCACGTTTTTAATTAACTACTGCTTTCTTGGTTTCGTCTCCACAAAGGCTCTCTTAATGTGACGGGAGGCTGGGTTTAAGGGCAGAGGTGCAAAGATGTGGGGATTTTTCCAGCGTGGAGAGTGACTGTCAGAAAGCGCGTGTCAGCCCTAACTTAAGGATTATAACGTTGCAGGCTGAGCTTTCTAAAGATGGTTTCTATTCCTCAAATGCTTAGTTGCGTTTTGGTGACGGCAACCACAGAGCGGCGGGATTATGCTCTATAAACCCAATGTCACGAGTCACATTTACAGGAATAATTATTTTTAGTTCGCCGAGACGTTGTCAGCTCGAGTTACTAGTTACGTGCAGATATGAAAATACAAGGTGTGGCAAAAAAAAAAATTACATTTGCTTGAATTTTGCCTGCCCAAAAAGTTATAATTAGCATCTTATAAATAATAAAAGGTCAAATTTAGATATATCACTTCCTGTAATGTGTGTTATAATGTTGTTTCCTCATCACAAACGTACCAGGAGTTGTGCTTTAACTCACAAATCCTTCAGATTAAGGCGTGAGGAGTACTTATCCCGACCTAAAACTACTTATGATGTCATGTGGTAATGCAGGAACAGCTCCACTGTATTTTTAAACTTCATATACCTTCGCTAGGATCATTTGGTTTATTTCAATCGCTACTAAACAAAAGGTAAAATGGAGCTGATCACTTGAATACTACCACTACATGACATCACAAGGTGGAACAGAGCGTTTTGGACTCTGGAGATGTAGACAGACTAATAATAAAGGATTATACAAATGTGTGAACGGAACAAAACACAACTCCAGATGTGGTTTTGAGACAGTAATACGACATAAAACTCACAATGATTATAACTTCCAGCAGGCTCTGTTCATGGTAGTAAGTCTGACAAAATCTAGGAAAAATTAGAAAATGTCACAGTTTTCTTCATCTACATGTCGGGTTCTGTTATGTTAAAATACCGTATTTTTCGGACTATAAGGCGCATCTAAAATCATGACATTTTCTCAAAAATCAACAGTGGCCTTATAATCCAGTGGCCTTATGTATGACCTTTGGTTGTGTTTAACCTCCAACCGATTTGATGTTGTCCACATTAGTCTAATAACGTATTAGTGGGCGAGTCAGGAGGAGTAATATGTTGGCGACATATAGGGCGACTGTGCAACATACCGGTAGTTCTGCCGTGTGCTGTACAAGGACCCAAAATGCACCTGTTAAGAGACATGCACCATGCAGATTTCAGGTTTTGTATTTTTGTGTTAAAACTGAACAATGTTGAGAGGGATCCGGGCATGTTTGATGCCCAAATCACCAACTGTTAAACTTGTATTTTTGTGTTAGCTACAACTGAGAGTTATTGTAAATGACCTGAATAAAGTTCGATTTATCCGACACACGTTTTGTTTCTCTTATTGCGCCTTATAATCCGATGCTCCTTATGTGTGGACAATGACACAACTGACATATTATTTGATACTGCGCCTTATAATCCAGTGCACTTTATAGCCCAAAAAATACGGTAATCAACAATCATACCTCAGTTTTCAGTAGATGAAGCCAGTGTCGACACTCAAAGTTATAATTGCATCTTTCTAGACGTCTTTGTGACGTAAGCGTGAATCCTATAGGATGCTTAAAATGTTCATTCTCATTATTTTACACACCATATATTCATAATACTATAAACATATGTATCTCTGCGCATTAATCAACACATTCTATACGCTGCTTTCTGACATTCTTACAATAGGACTCGTTCATTCACAGCTATTGTTGCATTGTGTCGATATAATGTGTGTGTTTCATTGTCAGGCAGCTGCTCCAAAGGAAATCCAGGGACATAAGTGACACTTTCATATACACGCAGTTGGTTAATGCATTTTTCTGCATAAATTAGCTGAATAAAATAGAAAATAATGTGAGGGTTTAACATGTTTAACACACAGACTCAAAATAGAAAATAATGTGAGGGTTTAACATGTTTAACACACAGACTCTGCTTATTTAGGCTCTAAAAAGGAAAACTCTGTTCTACCTTGTGACGTCATGGAGGTAACTACATCACTTAACGCTCTCAAGAGGCAATTTCGCGTCATATACGACCTTTAAAAAGCTTTTTATTTCCGCTCGTGTTTGCCAGCGCCAGCATGCTAGCCCTTCTTATCAGAGCTAATGGAATGTTTGCTCGGTCTAATTCTTCATCAACCAAATATGCCGAAAGTCACTCTGTCCCCACCATAATCAAGTCCAAAGCTGAAAAGATGTTTCTCTTAATTTGTGCCATTACGGCCTCATATTGGAATATAATGAACTTGTGCGTTTACCACAGGCTCCGAGATAATTACAGTCCTCACAGCACCAGCGGGGGACTTCATTAGGACGGACTGACTGTAGAAAATGGCTGACCTTTTCACGATTCCCCTCCAAAAGTAATGTCTGCCTCCCTCAGCCGGCGGATGAGCCTACATGGGACCACACCAGAGATGGAAGTGGTAGAAGTATTAGTAGCAGTAGTGGTAGAAGGAGCAGTATGAATAGTAGTAGCAGCAGTAGTGGTAGTAGTAACAGTAGTAGTAGCGGTCATATTTTTAGAGCTAATAATAACTAATGCAATCATAACTGCACCATGTACTGTAGTCAGCTCTGAGTCAGCCTTAGTATTTTATAGACAAACTTCTACAAATGAACAGCCCTGCAATTTCTTTTTTCAATATATTTCTTTGTGCAAGTGGATTATTTTTGTGTGTTTTTCTGCATGTCATGTAAATATGTCCTACACCACACACTTGTTTAATTACTGTTTAATTTTTGAAAATCCGCTTAATCACAAACTTTTAATTCTTAAGTTTTTGAGCTTTTAAACAGCAGTATATTTATCTGCAGTTCATTCAATAATTCAAAAGAAATGCTTCTATTTGAGTACTGTATTTTTATGCTATAAAGTGCACCGGATTATAAGTCGCAGTATCAAATAATATGTCAGTTGTGTCATTGTCCACACATAAGGCGCATCGGATTATAAGGCACAATAAGTGAAACAAAACGCGTGTCGGATAAATAGAACTTTATTCAGGTCATTTACAATAACTCTCAGTTGTAGCTAACACAAAAATACAAGTTTAACAGTTGGTGATTTGGGCATCAAACATGCCCGGATCCCTCTCAACATTGTTCAGTTTTAACACAAAAATACAAAACCTGAAATTTGCATGGTAATGGTGGCATTTTGGGTCCTTGAACACCACACGGCAGAACTACCGGTATGTTGCACAGTCGCCCTATATGTCGCCAACATATTACTCCTCCTGACTCGCCCACTAATACGTTATTAACCGTAATGTTACAACATAAAATCGGTTGGAGGTTAAACACAACCAAAGGTCACACATAAGGCCACTGGATTATAAGGCCACTGTTGATTTTTGAGAAAATTTAATGATTTTAGATGCACCTTATAGTCCGAAAAATACGGTATTTCTGTTTTATCCTTAAAGGCACATGTTTTAAATCTCACCTGTGCCTTTGCAGCTGTAGGTTTAGGCCCTTGAGTTGTCCAAAGGCTGCAGCTCCATTTGAGTTTTAACTGAGCAGAATCCTAAAAGAAACTACAACTCATTAAAGACAAATATATTAAAAGTGTTGCTGTTAAGTACTGGTCTATTATGAATATTGGAAATGATAGTGATATGTGCTTGTCGTTTCACTACACGTAAGGGCTGGTGAATTTTGTACTTTTTATTCAAAAATATGACCAGATTACTCAAAATTACATCATTTTCTCTAAAAATTTCTTGGAATCGGAATTGGAAAATCTACCTGTTCCAAGTCTCATGTTTAACACGATATTTAGGGAGTCTCATCATGCCAGAGAAAGTACATAAATACATATAATAATAATGTGAGGCGTACTTTGCACTCTGTATTTGACTTATTTAATGCTGTAGTGGCCCAGCTCACTGTTTGGTTGTCCTTGAAATCAAAACACATCACTTCCAATAACTTTGAACATAAAATCCATGAACTGGTGAAGAACAGAATAGATGGAAGAGGTTAAAACGCTGCAGACTCTAAACCTACAGGAGACGGTCCAACTCTTTGAATGACAATCCAAACTGGCCCGATTACAACTGTACAGGGCCTAGTCCGTGTGGCAGCTGCTAACGGTCTAACCTCATAATCCTGTGTGTTCACGATGCCATTCACTATAACACCGTGTTCGTTTTTATACTGTAGTTGGGAGCCCACCTTTGTGTTTTTACCAGTGCCAGCAGTGCATTTATTTAGGCTGTCTCTACATCCAAGCTGCAAACAGATCAAGTGTATTGTGGTTAGTCTGTTTGAGCCAGGACTGCACCGGGGACATGATGCTGAGTGTGTGCGTGCGTGTGTGTGTGTGTGAGTGTGTGTGCGTGTGTGTGTGTGGTGTCCAGAGGAATTAGCATGTGCTGGTACATAATTGTATGTTTGAGGCTGTGTGCTTTGATCCTGTGTTCAGTGGATCAGAGAAGAGGAAATTGTGGCCATGGTTTAGGGGATGTTTACATGAGCTTGTGTCATAGTTTGATTTATTTAAACATCGATTTTGGTCAAGCTTTCAGATGGTTTTAATGTGTTTATTTGAGACGATCGGGGCAGCAGATTTATATGATTTGTGACCAAAAAGTGATTAATGGTATTTTTTTTTTTTTTTGTAATAAAAAAAGCAGCATGACCGTCACCAAATATGTCTTTGGTCCACATGATGCAATTATTGCAATGTGTTTATCTTATGCATGGAGTCCAAACTTCCCCTTGGCGAGCCAAAATAGAAACGTATTAGCACACCTAGGTCCACATTTATTAATGTTTTTGATTGCTATTTATGATTAAATTCTGTTTAATTATTGTGTTTTAGGGAGATACACCAGTGTGGACTTCATTCATTATTTTCCAATTTGGTTTTCAGTGCAAAATTAAATCTAAACAGACTGAGAATGAGACGTTAACTGCTAACAACATATTTAGCAATAATAACATATTTAGATCAACATGTAGCCTTTATATAATAATACAAATTAAAATAATAATAATAATAATAATAATAATAATAATAATAATAATAATAATAATAATAATAATAATAATAATAATAATAATAATACTCATCATCATAATAATATTTCATAATAATGTATGTTTTAATATTATTCACCAAAAATTATGTAAAATGTTTTACATGTTTTACAATGTTTTATAACACCCTCTTTGTTTCGTAGTGTATTGTTTTGTATTATGTTTTCTGTATATATTTTTGGAAATTAAGGTTAAAATAGTTTTTATTTTAGTTCTACACAAATCTA
>JACN01072096.1:0-10406 GCA_000787155.1 Scartelaos histophorus
ATTTTGGGCTATACAAAAATAAATTAACTGAATTGAATATTAGAAATGATCAAATTCAATATTTGTGAATTTACAATTTTCGATATTTCATGAGAAAGTACAGTGTGATCAACAGGGAAACAGGGCTCTTACCCGTCTGAGTGGACGACAGCATTACAATGTGACATCATTAAGATTAGAGCTGTAGAATTAATAACACTAACCATAATAAGATAATGTCTGTGACCATAGTTTAGACACCCCTGGTTTGATGCAATACTGTAGAACATTCCAGAAAAGTTACATAGTGCAGCCCTATATTAATAAATGAATCATTGCATTTATATAGCGCCTTTTAAGACACCCAGTTCAGTACAGTTCATTGTTCATTCACTCCTCACTCAGTGGTGGTAAGCTCCTGTAGACACAACTGCACACCACACTCTTAGTAGGCAAAGTGGGTGAAGTGTCTTGCTCAAAGACACAACAGCAGTCTTTGCCACTGGTGCCCCCCTGTGGCACCTGCTTTTCCCAGTGGCCTCACATCCAAGTACTGCCCAGACCTGGTCCTGCTGAGCCTCTGAGATCTGATCAAATCACAACTACAACAATTAAACAGCAGTGCTTTCCATTCCAGTGCTATTCAACGCAAAAAATCCAAGTACACAGACGATTATGTTAAGAACAAGCTCTTCACTCTTTATCTTTCACCCTGAAAATGCTCCAGTACAGACACAAAGCAGACAGTTTAAGCCCAGACAAAGCAATTAAAAGTTTCCAAAATACCACGTCATTGCTAGCGTCACCTGCTCTATGATAAATCATGTCTAACAGTCTGGGCTTCATTCACTGTTCAGGGTCAGTTCACGTGCTGCAAACCTTCATCCAAAAATCACAGACTCCAAACACGAGATCAGATGTTGAAGTTTATGGCTCAGTGGAAGCTGTTGTGATGACACAGGCGCGACTTCTGTCTGACGGTGATTTAAGAGTGTATGACTTTTTATGGTGAGGTAAATATGTATTACAGTTTTACATCAGTTAAGTGGAAAAAAAATGCAAGAAAAGTAGAAAAAATGCAGGAAGAAGCTCTGAGTTTTAAAACTATTAAAAAGACTATTTAAGCATAAAGATGGAATTTTTCTGATCATTTAAACTCGTTTAAAGGTGCACTGCGTAGCACTTTGGTTAGGGGTCCGTCAACTGCTCATTTCTATGGACATGCCATCACTCTGTCTGGAATGTTCCACAGTGTGACATTAAACAGCTCTACTCTATTTACTTAATTACAGGTGGTTTTAGCACTCAAAAATAGCTAGAAAAACAGCTGTTCTGACTGTGAGCGGGGTCACCTCTCCACAGATCTGACCTGTAACATGATCTGGTTTGGTCTTCATGAAGAAAAGCATTTGATGGGAACCTCAACCAGAAAAGTTTAACCTTTAATAAGCCTTGCACCTTCAATAAAACAAAGGGGATGTCATTTATTTGTATTAGCCCTATTATAACTTATTGTATAATTTAGACACATGTTGGCTCTTGTTAGTGCTGTGGTTGTGAGAGAAAAGTTATGGAATCACCTCTCCATGTCCAACCAGGAAGTAAAAGAATAAACTTACCAACATTTTTTTTAAAACTAGAAGAAACTACACCAAAAGGTTCATATCGGGCTATTTTCTGATCTCACACCAAAGTTCTAGAAGAGGTGCAAATGGAAGGAACAGTGAATAAAACATGAAAAAAATGTAATGTATACACACTCACATCAACACACGATACTGTGGTCCAAAGTGAGAAAAATTATCTGACTAAGGCTTTTGGCTGAAGCATTTGTCATTCAAAAATAAATAAAAAAGCTTTGGAGCATCAGTCATCAGAGTATGCTATGCTTTTTCCAATTTTAAACAACTTTTAAATGTTTTTGACAAAGTAACAACATTCTAACATGACTTAAACCTCACAGGAGTCCATTTTGTGTTCTTTAAATGTAATGATGTTCCCTATGTTTTTGTGTCTAACCTGTGTATCCGCTTTAAGCCAAGTTTTCAAACCACAATTCTTTGGCCAAACTCCAAACATGAGATCACATTTTGAGGTTTCTGGCTCTAACTCTTGTGATGTTGAAATGACGACAGGGCTGCTCCTGTCGGACTATGATTCAGAGTTTAGTCTCACAAATCAGCAGCTTAAGATTGGGCTGAGTGTAAACACCAGCTGGGCCTCTTAGACAGGAGGGAGAGAGGGAGAGAGGGAAGGAGAGGGGGGGAGAGAGGGAAGGAGGGAGGGAGAGGGGGAGAGGGAATGAGAGAGGGAAGGGAGAGAGGTAAAGACGAAGGGAGAGGAAAGAGGAGGACAGAGAGAGAGGAAGAGGGGGCAGGAGAGGGAGGAGGAGAGATGGGGAGGAGGGAGAGGAGGGAGAAAGACAAATAGGGAGAGAGGGAGGAAAGAAAGGAGAGAAGGGGAAAAGAGAAAGGAAGGGGAAGAGAGAGAGAGAGAGGTAGAGAGGGATAGACCAGTCTAAAGATAAACAGAGATAGATATGCGGAGAGGAAGAGAGAGATATAAACTAAGATATAGAGAGATGGTAATAGAGACAAAGAGGGAGAGATAAAGGGGGAGAGAGAGGGAAAAAAACTACAAAATGCATGTATAAAACATCTTATTATGTAGAACAATAATGTCCTGAGTGTCCTGGAAACAATCAGAAGATAATTTTAAGCTTTCCACCTGAAATCTGATAAAACAAATCTTTAAAAGGCCCCTATTACGTATTTTCCCCCCCATCTGTTTTCATGTAGTTTCCTCATCACAGTTGTGTTTCGGTTCATTCACACATTTTAACACAAATTTAGGCTGAGTTCTTCTCTCAAACAGAAAACGTCTGTTCCACCTTGTGATGTCACATGGTAATACTTCCTGTATTACCACGTTCATGCATCTTCACAAGAATCATTTGGATATTTTCTCCTTGGAACTTCTAATCAAATCTCTACTGAGCAAAAGGCAAACACCAAATCTGTTAACTGAAAACTAACTGTTCCACCTTGTGATGTCATGAACTTAGTATTCTGAACTTTGGAGAAGAATTACATGTGTGAATGAAACCAAAACCCAACTCCAGGTCAGTTTTTTAGGAGGAAACAACATTTTAACATGACCTAAAGCTCATGAGAGTCCATTTTGTATAATATATATATAACATTTTAATTTATTAATTACAGTTTAAATATTGCATTGAAAAGGCAGCTCAATTACCCACACATGTAAGTACAGAAATATGACTTTAAACCCTTTTGTTAGTTAAAATTTGAAGCCAGCATTTCACAGACTTTCAATTTGTTCAAATAAATCTCACAAAAATAAGATAAACTGGGCACTGACAACTCAAGTGACGTAATGTACAGGTGAAGGTGAGGCAGTACGAGTTTAGACTAGACCTATGACTAGACAAACTCAACTGGCTTTTAATGATTATATAGTGACAGTAAGTTGACATAAGCTGAAAAATTAGTAACAAAACTTCATGACAGTTTGGTGGAGGATTTGAAGCAATAAAATGAGTCAAAGAACAGACAGACAGACGAGTGTCACTTCCATAGAAAAATGACGATGTGGCGAGTAAGCCTGTATTACGCAAAACTCCTGGAAGCTTAAAATCATGTTCTAATGTCGTTACTTCCTCAAAAACATGCGTGGAGTTGTGTTTTGTTGAATTCACACACTTGAGTATCAATTTATTATTAGTCTGTCTACATTTTCAAAACTCAAAATAATGAGATCCACCATTTAATCTCACAAAGAAGTAGTTTTCAAGTTAACAGCTACTGTTTATGTTTTGTTCAGTAGAGACAAAACACACTGGAGCACTTCCTGTATTACCGCATGACATCACAAGGTGGTACAGAGTGTTTTCTGCTTGAGAGAGGAAATAAATAAACATGTGACTGAAAACAAAACCCAACTCCAGGTCTGTTTGTGAAAAGGAAACAACAGAAAATAGCGTAATATGAACCCTTTACTCTTAATCAGACTTGCACAAAATCAAATCGTTATTATATTTAAGATTTTAGAAAACATTTTGCCCAATTTTGTCTATTTTTAAAAATTCTAGAGAAGTATACCATTGTATTTCCTGAACATGGGCAGCAGGTGTCACATATGTAGAGATAATTCAAGTTCAACTACAACGTTAACAGGGGCCCAAACCTTTCTAAATTAGACTATAGTTAGACTAATAAAAATAGACATCTTAATTTTGTCAGATACATTTATAAACTGCCTTACATGTGTGAAAACTCGCTCTGCATTTTGAAAGGTTTTGGAGTTTTCGGTGTTGATGACATAGGTAGTGGGATTCAGTTTTAAAATCGCTGCTTTTCGCAAGGCCAGAGTGGAGTTCGACAATGGTGCTACCAACAATTAGCATGCTAACGTGGCACTTCCTGATTGTCAGACGCTTTATAATTAGATGCAGGCAACAGGCAGCAGACTTATTTTGACCTCAGGAGCTGTACTGGACAAAATTTTACAATTTTTTTTTTTCTCAAACACACCTTTAACTCGTTGAAAAGTCACACAGTGCACCTTTACGTTATTCAAATCTAGAATCCACCATCCAATTGTCTCCATGGAGATGTTACCGCTTTGCCTGGAATGTTCCGCATTATGCACGAAAACGCATCTCTCTTACATTAAGTAAATTACAGGTATTTTTATTGCTCAAAACTATCCTTAAAACATGCATTCTCAATCTCCATGTGTAGTCGCCTCTCCACAGATCTGACATAACCTAACTTGGCCTTGCGGCGTCACTTGTTTGGATACATTTAAAATTCCAGGCAGAGCGAAGACATTTAGATGGAAGCGAGCAAGAAAAGTCACACAGTGCACATTTTGACTGCAGTTAGAGAAGCAATGAGGCAGAAAATGAAACACTCACATAAAAAGGAAACTCCCCTCTCACCTCCAGCAATTAGCCACTTCCACAGAAACTCCATTCTCCAGGAACAACCATAAGACCAGCTCTGTTTACTCACTGCTTTAACTTAAGCATGGCATTTCCTCCCTCACCAGGGCACCTGGACATAGACTACCAATGTGTTTTCGTCCTGAAGATCTTAAAATCCAAACCTACTTGCATTTCTACCACCTTTACGAGCTTATGTAATGCGCTAAAAAAACCAAAAATGCAGTATACAAACTTCTGTCAAAACAAAGGCTAGCATGTGTTTCTATGCATTTTGATCATACCTGTTTACATGCAATGTTTTGAAGGAATATAAGTTGCACTTTTTTCCTGGTTTGGGTGCTCCTGCGACGTATATATTCAATTTTCACACTGACAGCCACAAGAGGGCGCTCTAGGCCTGTGTGCCAGTATCTGGTCCTCCTATTACTTCTGTACCACTGTTATTTTGAGTTGTACTGCGCATGTCGGCTGCAGAAAGAGCCACTGTCCTGGCTGGTATCATGTCAGTCGATCGCACCACTACTTCTGTACCACTGAAAATAAAAAATTTAAACAAACTTATAAAGACAACTAAGAAGACTAAACACAAATGCCCCAAAAAGAAAATTATATTGCAGATTACAGGCTGCAAGTGGTGAAATATGCAGCTGAAAACAGTAATCGAGCAGCAGAAAGAAGGCTTATCCTCTGTTTGTCACTCTTTATGTGTTGTTCATTTAGCTGCTTTTGTATGGTGCTTGTTGCTATAGAAACAAGTTGAGGTCAAGGTTGTATTGTCTGTTACTGATCAGTACGAGACTGGAGCTGTGTTCCAATGTGCACACTATTTTCCTACTATTTAGAGCTCACGGGAGTGTCCAAATGTCCAGCAAATGAAAAAGTGGTCCACTCAAAAGTTCCCACAATGCACCTTGAAAAAGCAGTGGGCATCGGTGGTCACTAAATCAATCAGTATGGACCACAATGCATTGTGAGAGTCGGGAAAACAACAGCGTACAGCAACAGATGTTTAACTGAACACAACCCACTGAATGAAGCAGAGAAAAGCGCTGATTTAAGGCTCTGTGTGTCCTGATTCTGAATAAAACACAATTAAATAAACCGTCATGGTGTTAGTGGCGCTAGTGTTAGCCACTTACCTTAGCTCCAGCTGTTAAAAGAGCGACAATTTACACAACTCAGAAAAGCAAAAAGCACTCACAAAAAGCAAATAATCCACTTCAGTTAGCATTGAGACACAAATCTCTACCTTTCCAAAAGCAGGGGTGTCGTCTGCGGAAGTATTCATTTTATTTGTGTACTTTTTAACATGTTGTCAGTGATCTCCACCCACAAATAAATAATCACAGCCTTATCTTTAAATATTTATAGAGACTTGTGCCTGTTTTGTTTTCGTGGTTTGTTTGGCGTGGGTTGCGGCCTACAGTAACGCTTGTGGTCAGCAAATAAACAAGAAGAACGCCGGGGGGTTTCCTCACACCAGAACACTACAATCTGCTTGTCCATCATTGACCTGTGATTTTTTAACTTTCTTTTGGTAAAATCCACAATTTTGTTCATTTCCGTGAGGCGACTGCTGTTGTGATTTTGGGCTATACAAAAATACATTGAATTATAAATCAGATACAACACCTTTGAACACTGCAGAGCTGATATTAGTAATTTAAAGGATATCATTCCAGAGCCAGTAGAACCAGGTGCAGTACATCCAGAACTTCGTGGCCAAATAGATCCCCAAGGGCAAAGCGCTGTGCATGGAGTGGTCAAAGAAGGCTCTGAGGAAAAAGGGGAAGGTGAGCTGGAATTGATTTACTTTACTTACAGTTACTAGAAGACAAAATACTGACAAAGATCGTAATTCAGTTGCTAAGAAAAAAAAAGATAAGATTTCCCATTCTACTTATAGATTCATTGTGTTGCTTTTCTGGTGGAGGGTTCATCAAATGCTTTTCTCCATGAAGATGTTATTGCTTTGTCTGGAATAAATTACAGTATGGCACAGGTCAGATCTGTGGAGAGACGACCCCTTTCACAGTCAGAATGCCTGTTTTTCTAGTTATTTTTGAGCTATAAACTCACCTGTAATTACATAAATGTAAGGTAGAGCTGTTTCATGTCATACTGTGGCACATTTCAGACTGAGCAATGACATCTCCATAGAAACAAGCAGGTGATGGACCCCCGACCGAAAAGTTACACAGTGCAGCTTTAAATCTGAATGGAGATCATCATAAAGGGTTCTTACTTGGACAGGAACTGCACGGCGATCCAGACCCCGGCGTACATGATCCCTTTGATTAACCATGAGTCGATATCGAGGTCTGCGATGAACCCAACCAACCAAATGACCACGAAGGGCGTCCCCAGCATCACCTTCTGCCGGATGTCCTGCACAAAACACACACACTCTCAAATATGGAGCCAAAAAAACAGATAATCCGTACTAAATCTAATATCGAAACTAGATACTCATTTGAGGAGGTATCGATACAAAAAAAGTGAATATGAGACATGGCAGATTAAGTTAAAGGTGCAGAATGTAATTTTTTCAGGTGTGGTGTCCATCACCTGGTTGCCTCCAAGGAGATTTTATCAGTTTGTCTGAAATGTTACACAGTGGCATTAAACTGATTTAAACTCATTACTTATTTATTCAGTTACAGGTGGTTTTATTGCATTGTGCACCTTGAATTCTAACTTGATTTGAATTCAAAAGCTTAACCTTGATTTGAGTATTTTTATTGCATGTATTGATCCTCTGCAGTGACATCATGCTGTGGGAGCCTTTGGTGGAATGTTCCAATTTCTACTTTTCAAAACCTAAAAAAACTAATAAAACCTAAAAAACTAATAAAAATCCTACTAACGCTAATGAAAAGAAGCTGTAATCTATGGCTTTAGTTGCACTACTTAGTTTAATTTTACCTTTAAAATCTGAAACCACTTCAGTAAAGCAAGAAAAAGAAAGCACAAATAGTTAATAAAAAAAAATCTACACTTTTCTGTTTTTTCAATAGAAAAATAATACAGTAATTATTTTTTTGTAAGGGCAGAGACCAATTCTTACAAGTTATAGTTGCCAGTTTGTGATTGGATTCACAAACTCTCATGACTTGAGAGCATTTGAGTCCCGGTTGAGCCTTGGTTTAGTCTAGATTCAGCCAGAGTTTAGTCCTGCTTCAGTCCTGCTTCAGTCCTGCTTCAGTCCTGCTTCAGTCCTGCTTCAGTCCTGCTTCAGTTCTGCTTCAGTCCTGGTTTAGCACTAGTTTAGTACTTCAGTCCTAGGTTCGGTCCAAGTTCAAACCTGGTTTTATCCTGGTTTAGATCCTGATTTAGTCCTGTTTCATTCCTGTCCCAGTCAGTCCCAGTTCCACCCTGGTTTAGCCCACATTTTAAGTTAAAACATTTCCACATATCAATCAGTAACATGTCTTCACTTTGTATTTTTGTCCCTGTGGATTTTCAAGAACAAAAAGCAGTGATTTTCCTCCTCCTCTGTCATTACCTCACACTCCCCACACAGACGCCTGATTAGACTTTACACAGGTGCAGACAGAGGCCGGGCTGCAGGCTCAGACTGGTCCAAACCATGTCACTCTGCAGTCACTTCAAATAGGACTCAAATGACCAGCAAATATATAAAGTTCAGTCCTGATTCAGTCCTGATTCAGTCCTGGAGGCTCAGACAGCGCTGTACCTTGTCACTCTTGAGTCGTTTCAAATAGGACGGGCTGTCGTAGCCTTTGGCCTGGCGTGCTTCCTGTAGGTGGTTTATCATCCACACATTCTTCCTCTGTTTGGCCAGGTCGAGTGGCGTCTCCCCCTGGAACAAACAGGTAGTGCACTAAATACACAAATGTTTCAAATATGTAATGGGAAACAGTTTTTCTCCATACAATTGAATACAATTTAAAGGGCACTGTTTTCTGATCTCTGTTCTAATGTAGTCTCCTCATCACAAACAGACCTGGTGTTGGGTTTTGTTTCATTCACAAATATTCAACACACACACCCAGCACATTTAAGATGAGTTATTCTCTCAAGCAGAAAACACTCTGTTGCACCTTGTGCTCCACTGTGTTTTTCAAGAACGCACACCTTTCAGTCCTGGAGTTGCCGATCTCTACTGAACTAAAGGTAAAAGAAGCTGTTCACTTGAAAAATACAGCCTCATGACACCACAAAGTGGAGAGAGCATTCTGAGGTTTGGTGATGTAGACAGACTAATAATAAAGGGTTATTCAGACATGTGTGAATGAAACAAAACAAGTCTATTTTTGAGGAGGTTACCACATTATAATATAGCCTAAACTCACCAGAGTCAATTTTGTGCAGAATAGGATCTTTAATGTTACTGTATGTAGCCTGTGCTCTATGTTTTTTTTTTTTAAGGCTCTACAATCACATCTGAACCTGTGTTGCCAGAGCCTTCACCTGCAGACAGAGACACATCCAAGTGTGTCTCATTCTCAGTTTATGGACAGACTAGATCTCATGTGAAGCTCAGAACCTCCAGAATTTTCTCCCTGAGCTGCAGAGGCTGCACTAGCACTGACTCAGGACTGGTGCAGGTGCTGGGGTTTAGGGAGTTTAAACACACTGAATATCAGCATTGAGGCTCATTCTGCTTTCTGAGTGGAGAATCGTATTGAACCAAAACACCAATTTATATAACAACTTGACCATCATGTCTAATGTTTTTGTAACTAAGAATAAATCAGTACTGCAAATAATAAAGAAAAGCTGTATCTGATTTGAACATGTTTACCTCATATCTTGGGACACAGTTAGGTAATACATATTTTCTATTCTTTATTGCAATGTTGTAATTAATATTTTAGTAACATTCTTATTTTCTAATCTTGGCACGTGGCTGTTTAGTTCTGCTTTAGCAATTCTGATACATTGCTGGTTTAGTTCTGGTTAGTCCCGTTTTAGACCCAGTTTAGACTTGGTTGAAACCTGGTTCAGTCTTTGGTTTTGTAATGTTGATACACTGCTGTTTAGTTCTGTTTTAGCTCTAGTTTAGTTCTAGTTTAGTTCTAGTTTAGACCTGGTTTAGACCTGGTTTAGACCTGTTTTGGACCTGGTTTAGACCTGGTTTAGACCTGGTTTAGACCTGGTTTAGAGCTGGTTTAGACCTGGTTTAGACCTGGTTAAGACCTGGTTTAGACCTGGTTTAGACCTGGTTTAGAATTGGTTTAGACCTGATTTAGACCTGGTTAAGACCTGGTTTAGACCTGGTTTAGACCTGGTTCAGTCCTTCGGTCCTTGGTTTTGTAATTTTGATACATTCCTCACTTTTTAGGTCATGTTTCTAAAATGACCATGTTAATAAGTGTAAATTTGTCAAAAACAAGAGCAGAGTAGCAACAACAAGAGCCCCTCCTCGAACCGCCATCTTAACGTGGTGGAGTGGTTTGAGTGCCTAAATGATCCCGGGAACTATGTTGTCGGG
>KN491942.1:9088-37751 GCA_000787155.1 Scartelaos histophorus
GCGCATCTTTGCGATGTGGATATCGCACGTGCCATTATCGCGATGACGATATTTTTTCGATATATCGTGCAGCCCTAAAAGAAAGTACTAGGATTCAAAGTTGAAAATCACGTTCTATTGTCTAAAGAATTAGGCTGTGTCTGAATATCCACTCTAGTCCCTAACCCCAGTCATTAGCGCAGATTTGAACATGCAAATTACTACAGTCGGGTCACGCTACTATAGTAAACTCTAATAAAAGCTAATTTCTGTCAAAAATAATGATCAAATCAGACTGGTACTCAAGTGTTTATGGACTAATAATAATCAGACAAGTTTTTGTCACACTGGATTTCACGTAAACAGACTGGATTATTTGCTTTTAGTCTGAGATGTAGAAATGATCGCTTTTTTAACAGTTGGAGCTAAGTTAAGCAGCACCAGAACAGTTTATTTAGTCGTCTTTTATTCAGAATCTAGATCTACAGAGACATAAAATAGCACTTTTATCTGCTTTCATTGAGTCGTGCTGTGTCCAGTTAAACATCTGTTGCTGCACGCTGTTGTTTTCCCGACTCTCGCATTGCATTATGGTTTATATTGACCGCTCTATTGACCACCCGATGCCCACTACTTTTCAGCGTGCATTGTGGGAAATTCTGAGTGCACTACTTTTTCACCAACTGGACATTCAGACAACCCTAAAAATGGCGTGACCTCTAAATACATTCGGACACAGCCATAAAGTTTATATTATTATCACGGAATCAGAATCGGTATTGAGTATCAAATCGATTCCTTAGCATCGAAATCAAGTTTGAAATGTTAGTATCATGAAAACACTATACTGAATGCATTACAAAGTACATTTGAATGCAGGTATTCAGTGTTCTGTAAGTACATAAATACATTTTCAAAGTCCTGTGCCCGGTTGTGGATCGTGTGTGTGTTAATGAGAGCCGAGTCAGCAGTGCACATGATATATGGCCCTAACACGAGCTGGCTCCTCACTCATCGTGTGCAGTCTGACATGTGACAATGTGAAAGACAAATACCTCCAGATCACACCATGTATTATTCATCATCACACTATGAATAATGAGGCATGAATATATGCAGCAGCAGAACAAGCGGCCGGGCACTCTAGATCTACAGAGACAGAAAATAGCACTTTTATCTGCTTTCATTGAGTCGTGCTGTGTCCAGTTAAACATCTGTTGCTGCACGCTGTTGTTTTCCCGACTCTCGCATTGCATTATGGTTTATATTGACCGCTCTATTGACCACCCGATGCCCACTACTTTTCAGCGTGCATTGTGGGAAATTCTGAGTGCACTACTTTTTCACCAACTGGACATTCAGACAACCCTAAAAATGGCGTGACCTCTAAATACATTCGGACACAGCCATAAAGTTTATATTATTATCACGGAATCAGAATCGGTATTGAGTATCAAATCGATTCCTTAGCATCGAAATCAAGTTTGAAATGTTAGTATCATGAAAACACTATACTGAATGCATTACAAAGTACATTTGAATGCAGGTATTCAGTGTTCTGTAAGTACATAAATACATTTTCAAAGTCCTGTGCCCGGTTGTGGATCGTGTGTGTGTTAATGAGAGCCGAGTCAGCAGTGCACATGATATATGGCCCTAACACGAGCTGGCTCCTCACTCATCGTGTGCAGTCTGACATGTGACAATGTGAAAGACAAATACCTCCAGATCACACCATGTATTATTCATCATCACACTATGAATAATGAGGCATGAATATATGCAGCAGCAGAACAAGCGGCCGGGCACCTCCACAGCAGGAGACTCCAACCACATCACATGCAATAACACAACTGGAGGGGAAATCTTCACTTCACATGTCCTTGATAATGCACAGTAAGTACATTTTGAAGCACTTCGAAGCTTTCACAACACTTGGAGTATAGCTGTCTATACTTTTTCACCAACTGGACATTCAGACACCCCTAAAAATGGCGTGACCTCTAAATACATTCGGACACAGCCATAAAGTTTATATTATTATCACGGAATCAGAATCGGTATTGAGTATCAAATCGATTCCTTAGCATCGAAATCAAGTTTGAAATGTTAGTATCATGAAAACACTATACTGAATGCATTACAAAGTACATTTGAATGCAGGTATTCAGTGTTCTGTAAGTACATAAATACATTTTCAAAGTCCTGTGCCCGGTTGTGGATCGTGTGTGTGTTAATGAGAGCCGAGTCAGCAGTGCACATGATATATGGCCCTAACACGAGCTGGCTCCTCACTCATCGTGTGCAGTCTGACATGTGACAATGTGAAAGACAAATACCTCCAGATCACACCATGTATTATTCATCATCACACTATGAATAATGAGGCATGAATATATGCAGCAGCAGAACAAGCGGCCGGGCACCTCCACAGCAGGAGACTCCAACCACATCACATGCAATAACACAACTGGAGGGGAAATCTTCACTTCACATGTCCTTGATAATGCACAGTAAGTACATTTTGAAGCACTTCGAAGCTTTCACAACACTTGGAGTATAGCTGTCTAAATGAGGATGAACAGCAGTAAAGTAGGTTCTTGTTTAAAGATGTTGAGACTGTGGAAGATGGAGCCTTAAAATGCAGGAATACACACACATACACACCTAAAGCACACTATTCCAGACATGTTTGTGAAAAGAGAAGAATTGTGTGAGTTTGCATGTTCTTGTTGTGTCTGAGTGGGTTTCTTTAGACTACTCTGGTTTCCACTATTAATCAGAAACATGCACAATGTGGGTTAATTCTCCAGCTAAGTAGAGCCTGTCCAGATCAAACCAAGATTAAGATTGTGTGGGCACTAAGTAGTTACATAGTAAATGATGTAATCAGATTTACTTTACTTTTTAGAAATGCAGTAATGTAACTAGTGAGTACTGAAACTTGAGTAATTAGATTAGTTATTTGCTCTAGTAACCTCGAGTCATATTTCCCCAGCCAAAATGTGTGTAATCCCCAGAAATAAAGCATAAAAAGATCTTGCTAACTGGGAGCATGAGATGTCATAGAGATGAAACCAAGAACTGTACAAACATTGGTTTAAGGAGGCATGTGGAGTCGCCTCTGTGAAATGAGGCTCTAAAACAGAAAGAAGTCATGATCTGTATGTTTCCTTTTGTCCAAAAATATTAATAGTAATCAGTTATCAAATTACTTTCAAACTAAAGTAATCAGAAAAACTACATAAGCATAGGAACATGTTAAATGTTTCATTATGTAACTTTTCTAGTTGAGGGTTCACCACCTGTGTGTCGCCACAGAGATGTTTTAGTTAAGCTGGAACACAGTATGGTTAGCATTAAAATGTATCACCATGGAAACCAGCAGGTCATCAGGCCAGGTTACAAGGATCGACGAAGAAGCCGTCAAATCCATGTTCAAGGGTTTTTTTTTTGTTCAAGAACAACACTCGGAATTGAATAAAAGGAAGACAGATATATTCAAGCCATATTGTGGAACATTTCAGGCAAATCAGGAACACAAGCAAGTGCAGACCATCCAGCAAAAAGGTTACATATTCCAGCTTTAACAGAAATCAAATTGGCATCATTGTGACTCCATGCAGGGAATCTTAAGGTGTTCCAAAAAACCATGGTGCCTCTATCTGGTCTTATCAGTGCTCCTCCCAGACACCTGCTCTGTATCTCATCAGGCCACATTACCATGAGCAGTCCCCAGGGAGCAGTGATCAGAGGAGGTGCTGTCAGGTCCACCCTCGCCCTGGTACAAGCTGGTACACGACACGGGGCGGCTGCTGATAAGAGGCTCGGCTGGATGGGACACGTCAGGGGGAGTGTGCGGATCTCCAGGCCCCCGCGGAGTGTGCGTTCCCTGTGGAGGAGTGCTGATACAAGCCTCTCCTGACACAATGAGTCTCAGCAGTGTGTGCACAGGTTTTCTCCAAACACTACAGAGAGAGAGACAGAGGGGGGTGAGGGCGGCACAGCCAGGGTTTAACATGGAGGCGCTGAGAACTCGGTGAGTACACTATAAATATGTATTTTAGGTACTGTATGTAGGCTGAGTCTTAAGGATTTGAAAAAGGAACGACAATCACAACTGACTGAGGGTTTGCTTTAACCTGCAACACACAAGTTATTCT
Organism: Scartelaos histophorus; assembly: GCA_000787155.1. Lineage (NCBI taxonomy): Eukaryota > Metazoa > Chordata > Actinopteri > Gobiiformes > Gobiidae > Scartelaos > Scartelaos histophorus. The sequence goes on from KN491942.1 coordinate 13,231, forward strand.
CTTTCTCAGTATTTATTCTTAACACCACAGTGAGAAGAACAGTGTACATGATGGCCAAGTTGTTATGGTTCTCAAAACAAAAGCAGAGTTTCATGTGAGTCTTGAAATTGGAGAGTTCAAATGCCAAAAATGACTTTGATCTGAGCCACGTATCAGTGCTAGTGCAGCCGCTGGAGCTCAGGGAGGGATTCTGGAGGTTCTGAGCTTTCACATGAGGCCTGGTCTGTCTGTGTACTAAGAAAACCATGCAAATCAAGCACGTCCACCAACATTTGCGTTAGAAAACTGCACGCTGACGTTGTTGCAAACATCATCACAACAAAGCCCCTGAGGAGCTTTTGGTAGCACGTAGCTGCACATCACCATTTTTTTCATTTGTACCAAAATGACTATGCGTGAAGAAAATAAAACTGTAGTAGTAAAAGCAGTGGTGCTGGAAACAGGAGTTGATCGGAGCCATGATGTCTTGAGTGCAGGAGAATAAAGTTGACTCAAAGATGCACGAAGGCTGCGTACAACTTTGAAAAGGTAAATGAGAAGGGAAACAGCTCAAAAAGTTCAAAACAGTCGATTTTACATAGTAGGTCTGCTTCAAGACAACTCTAAAAAACTTCCTTCCATCTCCCTTTATCAGTGCTTCTCCAAAAACCTGCTCTGTTTCTCTTTCCAGACTTCTGAAAATGCTCTATTTGCAGGTTTAAAATTTGTTTCAGTTTTGTTTTTGACACTCTTAGTCTCTAATAATGAAACTACAGCACATAAGATGACTCAAACATGCATGGATCTAAAACACCTTCTGGCATGTTCTTGATGAGGGAACAATGTTATAACATGGTAAAACGCTTTAAAAAAAAAAAGTAGATTTTGCATAATAAAGTTCTTTAAAGTTCATGACTAAAAAGAAACACCACACCATAATACTGAATACTGCAAAATACTATTATTATTTAAGTTGCAAACACTACAACTACCACACAAAAATTTGCGTTGCTGACTTCAATTGAGCGTGATGATTTAGTTTGCCCGTTATTTTGACATAAATGAGCGTTCTAATGAGCCTGTGTCGGTGGGGCCTTCATGAAAATGCTGCGAACACAAACTTACCATATGTTCCCCCCACAACTCAAATCTCCTACAGCAATTATGAGATTGTGTTTCCACGGTAACACTACACAGGCTGCTAATGATGCAAGCGAGGAAGGACCCGGGTTTGATCATCCTCTCTGTTTCCCGTATGTTTCTGTTAAACATGTGAATCATACAAATGCACCAGTGGAAATCAAAGTAAACGGGTTCCGAAGAAATGTTAAGTAATTATGGTATTTACTGTATAATCAGTATGTTCATAAAGATACTGCTTTAGACTAGTGGTAATGGGCTACATAAAAGAGAAGAACACAGACTTACAGAAAGTATATATGGTTAATGAAAATGTTGCACTTTTATCATGGTTGGGTGGTCCTGTGACTTATACTCAGGTGTGACTTGTATATTAAAATAAATAATTTCACATGTTTGTTATTTTCACACTGACAGGGGTGACAGGGCGCTCCAGGCTCGTGTGCCAGTATCTGCTACTCTGTTCATACTATTACTCCTGTACCACGGTCACCTCCTACTTTACAGTGCATGACTCCTGCAGAAAGAGCCTTTGTTCTGTCTCTATCATGTCAGTCTCTCGTAGGATTTTTCAGCAGGCTCTCCTGTAGTGGGGATAGGTGTTTGTTGGATAGGTGTTGTCTACTGAAGTTTAACACATTTCTTCTCGTCAGTTACGCTTCACCTCCATTTAACACATGTGGCTCATTAAGATGTATCCCACTCACTAACGCAACATAACTTATTTTATCAGCGATTAACTGTTCATATTCTGCAGATTACAAGTTGCAAGTAGTGAAATATGCAGCCGAAAACGGTAATCGAGCAGCAGAAAGGAAGTTTGGATTGAATGAGAAACTTGTGAGAGACTGAGGAAAAGCAGAGAGTACTCGAACTGCAATGAAGAAAACTAAAATCTAATCCAGAGCTAAAAGATTTAGCTAAAGTTGGCAGAGTTGCTCAGAAGCAGCACCAAGGATGACAAATTCAGTTACTTTAGTGATTTGGAATGAGATGGAGAGTTTGGTAAACTCGTTATTTTGTTTATGCTATAGTTACCTGAATAACTGTCCATATGTGACGTTAACAAACCAGACACATATTCAGCCTGTTCTCTGTTCTATTGTTATTACTACAACTTCTCTTTCAAGATGAAATGTCTGTTCTTGGTCTCTGATTTTATAAAACATATTTCCCCTCATAAAGGCGACTTTTAGTCCAATATGACTAATATATGTTTTTTTCTTCTTCATTATGCATTTTTTGGCTGGTGCAATTCCGGAGTGACTCCAGAAAATATGGTAATTGCTACAAATAACATACTTACATTCTTTATTGTTCTGAAAATATATGATATATGCAATATTCACCAAAAACAATGTAGTACCATGTTTTATACATGTGGCCATACCAGTTTGTCAAAGTCTGATCTGGTCAGATCTCAGAAGCTCAGCAGGGTCAGGCCTGGTACTTGGACGGGAGACGCTCAGAAAATCAGGTGCCACAGGGGGGCGCCAGTCACAAAAAAATTGTGTCCTTACACAAGGCACTTCACCCACACTAGTATGAATTTGGTGTGTGAGTGATGGCGGTGGTCAGAGGGGCCGATAGTGCAGACGGCAGCCTCGCTTCCATCAGTCTGCTCCAGGGCAGCTGTGGCTACAATAGTAGCCTATCACCACCAAGCTACGGACTGAATGAATAATGAACTGTAAAGTGTCTTTGAGCGTCCAGAAAAGCACTATATAAAACCAATGACTGCTTCAGACTGCTATTGCAACACAATCATCCCACTAACAAAATGACTGCACAGGTTTGTGAAGCTGTAGTGCATTGTTTTGTGATATTTGCGTAAGCTTGTCGTGCAGAAGCATGGATGATGTAGACTTGTGGGCGGAGCCTTGGACAGGATCAGGTCGGATTACTGAAACATGCATGGAGGACATCTAAAACCTCTTCCTCCTGTTTTTGATGAGGGAATAAAGTTATAACATGGCTGAAAGCTCCAAATAGTCACTTTTACATAACAGCACCTCTTTCATGCTTGTTGACATTTTGGCATTGGCACTTCACATTTCCAACTTAAGATATAATAATAGCATCTGTGTCTGGGTGTTTAATGGAGTAAAAGACTGTTCGGGGACTTTTTTATCTGCTACAAACCTGTGAGGGTAAAATTGAAATGGACTGACCTGTGACTTCAGCTCTTAGAGAAAGACTAAGCAAAAGGTCCGCTATTCCAATTCCCAAAATGTAATGAATACCCGCCCACTAGTGAGTCCGTTGTTTGTCTGATCCTCTTTGCTGACCCCATTTTAAATCCAGCCAACCCCTACAACCTCCCCAAAAAGCAGACTTAAAGTGGGGCTAAGCACCGAAACTCCGCCCACAACCACATTTCAAAAACAGCTGTTCCTGGAGGACAGAAGAGGAGAGGGAGGAGGGTCTGCAGGTATAAGGAACATGTGACTGGTCTAACAGGTGTCTACACTTCAAACTCCACCTCTGCAGTCTGAAACATCAAGTACTTGAAACTGCTGTGGCCACTGGAGGAAGCACACACAGTTTTCTTCAAATTTACCTACAACAACACTAGAAAATACTATTGAATACTCACTGGCAACCCAAGCATCCAAAACCAACATGCATGCAATGATATTTTATCATTTAAATTTTGGTATTTCATGTTGGTCTCAAACAAATAAGATGACAATCAAACCCCTGAAATTTGTCGACAAACAAGCTCTTAGGATCCTCACAATATTATCACTGCAAAATACCTGACAGACATGAAATGCTAAGCTTTGGAAATGTGATTCTGTTTGGGAATGTGTGACTGTACAAGATTTTTAACACCTAAAGAAATCAGCTCTAGGCCAAAAATTAAACAAATTATCAGCACATTTGAAACTATGTAAAGACTTGATACCTGATTAAGGGCACAGAAGGAGCAGGGTGAGAAAAGGATAGAGATATTTAATGTCTTTGTGCTTTTTATACAGTTTATACTGTATATAGATCACACTGTGCTACTTTTGTATTCTATGTTTTGTCTCTCTCAGGGACTGCAGATGGAAATGAGCTGCGAGAGCTACAGTCTTGTACAAAACATCTCTTCAGTGTTTGTCTGATTAATGCTCCTGTACACGGTCCCTCTAAAATAAACTAAATAAACTCAACTATAAATACAGTGCGTGTCATTGCCTCACAGGATGTCAGTGGATTTCAGGCTCTCCTGGGGGCGGGGATAGGTGTATGGATCAGGTATGAGTGGATGTCCCGCTACTGAAGTCTGAGATGTTTCTTCTTGTCATTTATGCACTGAATTTAACACATATGGGTCATGGAGACATATTCAACTCACTCATGTTAGTTAAGCATCTATATATAGCATAAACTGTTTTAGTGGGTTGACAACAGTGCGAGCTAGTGCATGTTAGCCACAAACACTGCAGCACTTTCTGCACTCAGGCTGCACAAACATCCACTGTGCTCATACACAAATAATCTGTCTATTGTCTATTGTCTATTTTTTTATTTTATTTTTTTGAAACAGCATATGAACATGCATTGTGTTCTGCATCCTGATTGGCTAAAAGGGAGAACCTGCACATTGTGTTCTGTGTTCTGATTGGCTAAAGGACTGTAGACTCTGTTAATCCGTCTCCTGTGCTGGGTCTCCTATACAAAATTCACAAATTTACAGAAATGTTTGACTGTTGAAGCAGGACTCTGAAGAGCTGTATGTTTACAAGTTTTCTCCCCGGCAAAACCCACAATGTCGATGAAATGTTCTGCAGCGACAAAGGCTCCTGGGGTCGCACCCAAAAGACAGAGGAAGATCAAACCATCGCACAAAAAGTTGGACTTCTGGACTTGCTGAAGGAAGATAGAAGTTATGCAGCTGTAGGGCAACATTACGGAATAAATTCATCTAAATAAATAAGGACGACTTATTTATTTATTTATTTTTAATCTGCAGAGGTTTGAGAGTGTTTAACAAGAAAACATTCATTCCTGTCTGAGAAAATTTATAAAGTGTGACGAGGGGTTTTACAGTCTTAAAACATATAGAATAAAATATAGAATATAGAATAAAAAAGTTGACTACTTCGCCTATTGCAGGTTATTTTTAGACCATAACCCCATAATAAATTTTACATTATCTATACCTGAGGAGCATTTGAACCCGGCCCACCTGCACCCACCGTACAGCTTCTCATCGAACGATCCAACTCAGATGGACCCACCCATCGCTACACAATATACCAGTCTCATTATGCTGAAATACAAAGCAGCACCCGCCTGTCACGCGGCTCTGATCAAAACCTGACGTTAGCAAAGCACATCAACATTGTTAGTGTCACGTTCGAGATATGTAGCACAACTAAGGATAAATGTCAGTCAAACCTGAGCTTACACAACACAACTGGATGCAGACGCGTGGATATTATTATTGATATTAGGTTCTCTTTATGAATGATATGTATTACAAGTCCTATATCACGCAAAATCAACTCTTGTCAGCTTTAAATCATGTTAGAATTGTGTTACCGCATCAAAAACAAACCAGGAGTCGTGTTTTGTTTCATTCACACATTTGAATAATCCTTTTGGACATCTCAAAAGCTCAAAATGCTCTGTTCCACCTTGTGATGTCACGCAATGGTAGTTATCAGGTTAACACTTCAGTAGAGATTGAAATTCCAGGTTTGAAATCTTCCAAATGATTCTAGTGAAGATGTGCGGAGTTTAAACACATCCTGCATTACCACATGACATCACAAGGTGGTATTTTCTGTTTGAGAGAAGAACTCAAGCTAAATATGCAGGGTTTTTGTGTGGACGTGAAAATGAAACCAAACATAAGGAATGATGTGATGAGGAAAACAACATTACAGAGAATACAGAGAATACTTTTATACTGGCCCTTTAATTAACTTTATAATAAAGCTGCACATTGAGTAGTTTTCAGACACTCAAGTAATATGCTTTTGAAGTAACAGTACTCTTACTTGAGTAAAAGTTGTGACAAAAGCTTTATGTAACCGTATGAAATGATTTGAACATTTGTATTTTTCTTGATTTAGTTTTTCTCATTTTCCTGCTATTAGGGATGGGACAAGTTGACAAAATTGCCATAAAATTGTGCAAAATAACGTCTTGAGATTTTGTTTTCATTTTTTTTTTGTTTATTTGACTTTGATAAAAAACATAAGTGCTCCCAGTCTTGAGAATATTGTTTTCTGATCCATGTTAATATTTTGTTTCCTGGAGTTGAGTTTTGTTTCCTTCACACACAAACCCTGCATATTCAGGTTTGTTTCTCAAACAAAAAACACTCTGTCCACCTTGTGATGTCATACAGGAGGTGCTCCACTGTATTTTTAAACTCTGTACAATTTCACAAGAAAAACAGATGATTTCAGCCCTGGAATTGCTAATTTCTGCTAAACTAAAGCTCAAATGTAGCTGTAGTTTTGACTTGGAAACGACTACTAATGACATCATAAAGTGGAACAGAGCATTTTGAGCTTTAGATATGTAGACACATAAAGTAATAAACCGGGCTAACTCAAACATGCGTGAATAAAACACAACTCCAGGTCTGTTTTCGAGGAGGAAACATTCTAAAGTTCCCAAGAGACAATTTTGCATAACCCTAATCTGAACCCCTAAACCTAATCCTAACCAAACTTTAACCACACCAATTCAAAACTATGTCTCCTCCTGTTGGAACTGTATCACGTCTCATCCTCTGAGTAATTATTATTTTGAAGTAACAGCACCTATACATTTAATTGAGATAGTAGCAGGTAAAATTGTATGTACTGTTTTTGGACTAAAAGATGCGACTTTTTCTCTCGCACTTTGCACTCACAACCCTGCAGACATGTGATAAAATAAGTGATGATGCTAAATGAACATTAGTCAGGAGGATACGTCTTACCCGTGTGCGTTAATGCAGATGAGGTGTAAATGAAGAGAAGAAACGTCTCAAACTTTAGGAGCCGGACGTCCACTCAGTCCTGATCCATAACCTGCCCCCAGGAGAGAGACTCCGACAAGATCCAAGACCCGACGGCGTCTCTTTGTGCAGGAGACATGTGCAGTAGAGACGGGGAGAGACGGGGGATGTGCAGAGGAAGACGCTCATTTGATTGGGTTTTGAACAGTTATTTTGAGTTTCATGCGCACACCCTCCTCATGGAAAACACACCAAGAAACGCAGATGATGCAACTGATCTGTCAAAGAAGGACATAGAGCTGCTGCACGTAAACTCTGCATCAAACTGACTCAAAAAGACAACAAACGCTTTCAGAGGCGATAAAGGCAGACGACCCAAACTTGAAAACGATGTCGACACCTGCGGCTTATATTCAGGCGTGGATTAAATATGTGCAAATTTAAAGTTTAGTCAGAATTGTGTTGATGCGGCTTATATTCAGGTGCACTTAATAGTCCAGATAATGAAGTCCTTTAACCGCAGCAGGATAATGAACCGGGAACCTTCATTTTCTATATTTCTGCTTTAAGTATTACACTGGATATTAGACACAGGAGTACAGGCTCTGTTAAACGGCGATAATCACAGTAATAGAAGAGAAGAGCTAAGAATGAGGTGTGAGTGGACCCCCCGTGAGCGCTGGTTAGGGAGATAGATGGGTCCAGCTGAGAGGAGCAGCCCGATCACACTCATACGCAGATGGATATGAAAATTTGTGTTTGCGTTTGTGTAACCGTGTGTGTGTGAGCTGTGGACAAATGAAGGATAATAAGATGATAGCTTTATGAATATGAAATTTGCCTGAGCGATATGTCTATCACTATAGTTATGTGACAGTAAAAAGTACATAATTAAAGTATAATTTGAAAAACTAGTGCGGTGTAATGAATTCAGGCCGTGACTACACTCGGATGTGCGCGTGGGAGATGAATATTGTGTCATTTATTTATTTTTTGAACACAAGTTTGCTCATCCAACAGAAAAGTTATATATTTTTCATAAAACGACAATCTAGTACAGTATGCACACACACACACACACACACACACACACACAAACACCAATGTGACATAATGAACAACAATGCAGATTAACCTTGAAGACAGAAAAGAAAGAAACCAAAATCTACACAGGAGCAGTTCATACTCCAAATATTCAGAGATTCAAAAGAACATTCTTGTTTTGTTTCAGTATTGCTCACCTCTACTTGGACACAAACATACATTATTTTGTCATCTGAAACCATAAATAATCAAATATGTGAATGAGATGTTAGGCCTGGCTGCATTTCACCCTCACATGTATCTACAACTGTGTATATTGTAGATTGGGTCACGTCCCATATGCACAGCACAGGGTGAGGGATTATGTATTTATGAAGTTATGCAGGAGAAGAGACAGTTGAACGTTTGACTCAATGTGAATGAATGATTAAAGAGCGTTTATAGAACATGTGACATCAGCATTCACACCCTCATCACGCTGCAGGGACATGGCCTCTCTGTGTGTGCTAAAGTCACTCTCATGTCATGCTAAAGTAAGTGTGCTTAAGTGGGACACATTATGCAAAATCAATACTGAGCGTCTCACCATGTTCACTTCCTCACAGGTGTAAATGTGTTTATGTTTGAGGAATCTTGCATCATCCAGCACTTTGGAAATTGGATTGGTCAGAAATTGGGATGTAACAATCCAGCTTTTTGATACCGGATCCTTAGGGATCTGCTGAAAGGCAATATTAACCGATACCTGCTTGAAATTACATACTGCATAATAGGGATTTCAAAATCCAGTTTTTCTGGGTCCTGATCCGATAGCCTCCTTATCTTCTCATTCAAAATGATTTTATTTACACAATTCTGGTTGTCTTTATAAACAATGAACGATGAAGTATTACATGGTGAATTTAACCCCAGTTAATACCATTATTACCAAATGTAAAAAGGCTCATATCAAATATATTTTAGACCATTATAACAAATCATGAATTTATTGTAATATGAATTTGTTGTCAAATAATGTATTAGAGTTGTCCACAGTACAACAGCTTAAAGACACAGTGGCAGAGACTTTAGATGATGTTTTAGCTCACTGTTTTGTTTCAGGCCTGTAAAAAGATCAGAAGTGTGCTGAAGCACATGGCTCGTAACATATGTAAACAAGCACGTTTGGCTCTGCTCCTCCATTTGTCCAAAGCTTAGTTTTCACTCTTACGGTTCTGTAAAACATCACAAAGGCAAAACAAACACTCTCTGTGTCATTAATCATGTTTTTAGCAGTTTTACATCCTCCTCAGTTTCCTGCAGCGTTGGCAGCGACAGCGGCACGATGTATCTATTCACCCAAACTGACACTCCACATCAGACCAGTACAGCCCTCGTCAGAGAAATGTCGTTTCCCCCTGCCCCATGTCCCCACCCACAGACTCCATTTGCATTTCTTACTTTTTATGTTCTAGATTCAACAACAGAGATTGGGATGAGGTCCAAACACGTCACAGAATTTAGTCAGTCCAGTACTGAACCATGTGGAACGCAGCAGTTCAGTCACTCATGTCAGTGTAATAATTGCACAAAAACGATTTAACTTTCATTTGTGATTTGATTTTCTACAATCCACATTTCTAAGCAGTCAGTAAATCTCAAGCAAAATGAGCAGTGTTAAGTAAAAAGCCATTTGAGATCATTTCTCTTCAGTCCACTGTCTCTGCCTCATTAATACTCTCTTTAATTCTGCAACACACAAACCTACAGTTTTTAAATTGTTATGAGATTATGTCTTAATCATTCAAATTTAAAAAGAAAAAAAACAATTAAAATACATATTTGAATTAATGTACAGCTTGACTAGCTTTTAGCCCATTAAGCTGCAGAAATCCTCTTCTACTGTCAGTCTGGAGCTTTGTTAATCGGGTAAAATGCTCAGCCTTTCTTCTGTCTTTGATCAGGTTTTATCCCTGTGCAACAATAATCCACAATCTCTGAGACTCCATAGTTTCAGGTTTATTCATGATGGCCCTTGCCATTAGTTTCTATGGGAATTCCCTGCTGCTCCACTGCCACTGTGGGGTTTGGAGGTGCATGCTGGGATTGTATGACAACTGCAGCTGCACTAGCACTATGGTCTTCAAAGGGACGTTTAAGAAAATCAGTGTGTGGAATGGGACCTTGGGCTATGTGCTCTTTCAACCTTTTCATATATCTGAACACCTGCGTTTCCGAGTTGTTTTAGGGCTGACACTGCATGAAGATGCACTGTAACTATCATCCATCCTCTCCTTTCATGAGGCACCAATACATTTCCCTGGACTGACAAACTCCTATTCTGTCGGCCTCAGCAGGGAGCATGTAGACCGCACAAAAGGCAGAAAATGACTGGTCACGCAGCAGACAGGACCAAACAGCCGCGGGAGATAATTGTGGACATTCTGACACTGAACCAGCAGAACCCTCTAAGCATGTGGTGTTTCCATGGAACTGCAGTAAAAGAAAACTGCATGTGGCAGTAGTCTGGTTTGACATGGTAAACACCGTGGCAGGGAAATGAAAACATGTCATTACGCCAGGCCAAGACTACAAGTACAAAGGCGTCCAAAGGCTGTGTGACTGTTAGATATTTAGGTGTGATATTCCTGACAAGCAGGGCAATTGTGCAATTTATATTTTGAAGAGGACATATGAAAGAAAAAGGAGACTTAACCAACACCATCTATGAAAGAAAAAGGAGACTTAACCAACAGCACCTGGTTGTGTCTAGTTGTTTCCTTAAAGAAGTGTCTGCTACATCGTTATCATTTATGATACTTGTGGATCAGTGACATAATTTGGACATTTTAAATCATAATACTGGCCTAAAATGTGATGCAGATGAGAAGAAAAGCTGGTCTTCATGCCCCCACCATGGCTGTCGGTCTCTCCTATGGATATCTGCACATCGTGCTAGTGAGTTTTTCTCATTTGTACCAAAATGTCTATGCAACACTGCGAATCCCACGTCTATCACGTCTATCATAGATTAAGAAAATAAAATTGAAGAATGAACTAAGTACAGAGCAGTGGGTGTATGCCGGTGGCGCTGAAAACGGGTAGATCGGAGCAATGGCATCTAGAACAGGAGAAGAAAGATCACTCAAAGATGCATGAGTCACTCCAAATCCAACTCCGACAGGGTAAATGAGAATGGAAACTATAACATGGTTAAAAGTTCTAAAAAGTGGAACTTGCAAAAATAGGTCTGCTTTAATCATGTTTTTGAGAGCACCTAACTGAGCACTTGCAAATGATGCCTTTACCCAGATAGTAGTTTAATAGAAGGAAGTCTGTTTTAAAAGAACACATAATATGCTAAAATTACTTTTTTGTATAGTTTGTATAGTTTATAGTACATTGGAAAATGTGAAACACTTCACCCAAGGTGACCAAAAGGATGTTTAAAGCTGAAAATGCATCTTGTATGTTGTTTAAGGGTGCTTCACACCTCAGTCCACTAAACCGGTTTGATTGGGGGGTAAAGTTGAAACATTGTTCCGTTTTCATTTGGTGCAGATCGTTCTCATCACACCTGGGCTCAAACAAACTGAACCAAGAGAACAGTTGCAAATAGTGCGAGAAGAAGTAGAAACCGCATACTTCCACTAGTACTGTTCTGATCTGTTACATGCCAATAAAAGTTAAGCTGCAACGGATTTTAGAGATGTTTGTATTTCATATTTGGATTTTAAGAATTCGTCCGACATATGCGCTTCACACTGAGCCATCAGGGGGCGCTGACGAGGCGTCAGAGCAGGAGAAAGTGACTTCAGATGACAGGCGTCTGCATAATATGAGCAGGTGAACGTCCAGGAGGTGGTCTCAGGTTCTTCAGTCTGCACCAAATCAAATCCAATTTCACACCAGCCCAAACCAACCAAACTCGCAGATGTTCTGAAGGTGTGAAAATCCTCCAAATCATTGATCTGAGCATTTCTCCTCTCAAACTGCATCAACTACCTGTGTGACAATGACAGCCCCGCTACTCCTGGTCAAAAGTGGAATTCATTGAGTGTTCATATTGTTTTTATAATATTTGACAGTCCACCTTTAATTTCTGATTCCATCCATGGTCCCAGTTTCAATCAAACTGCACGACTGCACTAGAATCAGCTCTCTCACAGCACAATAGAAACTTTACTTGCACCGTTGTCTTTTTTAATATAAAGTGTATTTAATCAATGTCAGGCCTGCGTCTTTTGTTTTAATGTTTTGTCTCTAGCAGCTCTGGATGTCCTCTGAAAGAAGACACTTGCCTCTCAAGGACAACTCTCTACAATCTTTCATTTGGTTTCATAATTCACATTAGGTTGTCTTCTTCTGTATTTATGTTATACTGTTAAATCCAGGGATAACCCGTCGTCCTTACCATGGATTTTTGGACATACCTTTAGCAAAAAGAAGTTTAATAAAGTGAACTATGAGTATACTTATTTAATGCTAAAACCGAGGAAGTATACTTGAAGTTTTTATAAACTATATTATTTATATACTTAAAAATAGTATAGTGAAGTATATTTGGCTTATACTGAAAAGTATAAACAAAAGTCTAAGTCTGAATACATAATATTAAGACTTAAACTTACTTTAATACAAACACTTATACTTTAGTAATCTTTATACATCTATAAATAGTACGCTAAAATAAATATGCTGAATAAACTTCAAGTATAACTACAAGTAAACTAGTAAAAATACATCAAGTATCCTATAATAAACTGAACATGCGGACTCGGCAGTGGTTCAGTTGGTAGAGCATTTGTCCCCTCATCTGAAGGTTTGCAGATCAAATCCTGCTCATGACACAAGCATTATTTGTAGAACTGATCCACAGGTTGGTGGTGTGATTCTGGCTCCCACAGATGAATGATATCGTTGTGTCCTTGGGCAAAAGTGCTATATGAAAATGTGACCATTTACATGGCAGTGTATAGATAAGTGGCCTTTTGCAAACTTGACTTTAAAGAATACGTTTGTAAACTTAAAATGTTCCAATTTAGTCCGAAAATGTATTAAACTAGTATATTTTCTAGTACAGTAAAAGTACATGGTCTGTAGTATACTTGATCTATACTTAATATCTATACTTGATCTTATACTTAAACTTATGCATACTTAATGAAATGATTAATTTTATGCATATTTCTTTTTGCTAAGGGTATGCTTCACTCTACAGTCCAAATTAGTTCTGCCTGTATTTTCGTTCCACTACAAACTCCTGGAGTACATCATTTTTCTTCAACACAATCTAAATATCATGGACTATTTGTGTAATTTGAAGAGAAATAAATTGGATCTCTGTGAGTGCATTAGATCAAAGGAAACAGTGTATGCAATTTTCACTCATCAGGAGTCAGGCTACAAATAATAATACTGCTTTTGAAATGGCAAAGTGTAATTATCTATATTGGTTATTACGGCAATAAATGAATGTAGGTACAAAATATATCCGAGCATATTCAATCTTTTGTTATTTAAACCAATTTAAAGCACTTAGTTTGCCTTGTTCTGTCTTCCATTCACCTGCAAGTATCATCGGCAGCTAACCACTCTATGATACTCCAGCAATAACCGCAAGTCCCCAGAGTAATTTAGCTGTCATCAACATTCCCTGGAGGTGTGATGCTAACAGTAGGCTCTGCTCTGTCTGAGGCATTATTAGACTTTAATCGGATCCATGTTTTAACACAATCTGACCGGAAAAAAACTGATTCCTGAACCTTTGATCATATAGAACCCCTCCAGCATTATTCCATAAATCAAACCCAATTGTTTTAAAGTCCAACTGGCTATATTTGAAGTCTTAACATTGTATTTTCTAATGGTTTGATTGGTTTGATTGAACAGGTTTAGTGGGTTAGAGGCCGTTCATTTCCACTTGTGGGTATAACTGACTATTATCGGTACAGATATAAGCTGTTGGGCCTGGCGTTTTCCAGTGTTCTGTAATAGTTTGGTGAAATATTTGAGCCATTTTACATATTTTAGCTCTCACACGCAAAGTTTATTTTCCCCACAGAGCGCACAGTGTCTAACTCGAGATCAGTGCGCCGTCTTTGCTTTGATGTGAGCTCGCGGTGCAGAGGCGTACAGCATCTCGCTCTGTACTCGTGCACATCCACCGACCGTTCTGCGCTGGTCCATATGAGGACTGATGGGTTTTATGTGTACATACCTGACGTGATGCACATTTTCGGCGTAATCACGTTAAATGACTTTCTAAATCATATTCTTTTTCCTCTAAAATCCAACTCAGCTGTGCACAAATATGAATTCTGTGTATAGAGTTACAGAATGAAGTTGTGTTTTACGTTTTTGTATGTCACACTAAACACTCGAATGTCCTAGAGTATGACTTTAACTATTCTAGAATGAGCCCCTTGTGTCAGAGACCATTCATAAAGGTGCTGGCGTAAAGAGAATCATGTGTTCACTTTATTCTGTCCTACTCACTTTTGTCTCTAAATGCATTTTTGTGGCAGCATTACCGGTTAAACAGGATCTCATTCATGTCAATGGAGAATTTGGGAAGCGGTTTTCATCTTAAATACGGCAAGTCAGTTCATTTGTGTAAAATGTTCATAGTTTACTGTATGTGCACCAAGAAGTCAACACTGCACTGATTCTCTGGGAGGCTTTAAAGTGGTTTGTCTGTGTAGTTTGTACTGATTTATTTGTTGTGAGCATCAGTCCAATACAAAATAATACTACAACCCAAATGACCAAAAAAAACTGCAAGGAGCTCATCTGACATGGCACCAGGTCAAGCTCAGGGGTTAAATTAAAAAATGGTGTGTGATGTCCTGCAGTGTGACACCCATATTCCCTGAGAAAAGTACACTTCTAAATGTTAAAGTTAAATTCTTTAACATGGGACAGTTACATTATTATTAAACCAACAATATGGGCATGTTAAGTAATAAATAAAACGTTTTTGACATGGTAAATTTAGAGCGAATGTCCAGTGGGAGAGGTCACACAGCAGGGCAGGTTCAAATGTCTTAAAAGAGTTACACAAAAAATACCATATTTTAGCAGTGAGTAGGGGCCAAATAAGGTGAACAGCCGAGTGCTTGAGTAACCTTTAGACAGTTAGAATGACTTTTAGTTGAGTAGTACTTCGTCATTTTTGAACTCTTGGACTACTACTTTGACTGGAGTAAATACTTGTGGAGCAGCAGTTACCCACCTCTTTGCTTAGACATTTTTACTCTATTCATTGTTAGAGTAAGTTTCTTTTTGTCCTGCAACCATCACCAATCACACACTCACATGAACTCACACATATAAATGGGATTATGTCCAAAGTTCACACTTAAACACACCCAGAAGCATTAATATTTCAAAGAAAAGCTAAACTGACAATCTAATACTAGAATTCCAAGCATTTCACTTGAAGCGTGTTTGTGGAGGTCTAAACTCCAGGGTAAACAGCTTTCATAATATGGTGTATAATATGATGTTTGCAGATGCAATAAATAATAATATAAGACTTTGTAAATTCCTAATAGATTTACCGGACATATAACCATAAAAGAACTAGTAAAGTTGTTTGTCATTTGTCCTCGACAAGTTATTGAAGGAATATGAGGCTCCTGACTGACCACAGCTGCTCAGAGCTGCATTATAGTTAAATCAATTTGTGAGAATGATAAAATCAGAATGTAGTCTGCATCATTAGCCTTTAGCAGACATTATTTCAGGAAATAGTCTGCTCCCTCTGACTTGACTCTTTGCACCTACCGAGCTGGAAAATGATCACAATATTGAGCCATTGTGCAGCAGACTGAACCGAAACACCTTTTTTTTTCAATTTGCAAAGAAATAATTAGATGGCACGTCACCTGCATGATTCCATGGAAATAGAAAGTTATAATCAAACTTCAGAACATTCTCCTTGAAGATAAGTTTTACAGGTCAATATTTATCAGGTGCACTTTTCCCTGGTACTAGTGGGGAACTATTTTTTATTCTGCATTTTTATTCTGTAGTGTTTTTGAATCTGTATAGCCCAGCGAATGATTATTTTATGATTATTATTTTTACATTTTTACATTTTACATTTTTACATTTTTTGCTTTTTACCAGTCGTGAGTAATCATTGCATCCCTAGAACATATCTTTAGGCTTTAGGGTCGTGTCAGTGGAAAACTGGCATTCACTATCAGTTATCCTCTATATTTTATTCAGCAAAATAGTTGATACTTTACTTTATAAAATGTGCGATCGTGACAGGGGTCAGCAGTGGTGTTTTTAGATGGACAGGAGGAGGAGATGCACTGTACAGCACAATGTAGTGTCCAGACGTGACGCTCCAGCAGCCCTGTCATGCAGCCTACGGACCTCTGCCTTGTGCTCCTTAAAAGCACATTTTCCACTGCCTTTGGAACCGCGGCTAATAGTCCCCACCATTACAGCCATCATACTTTTTCAGTAGCTCCTTCCTCAACTTCATTGCTGCGAGATATTTCCAGTGAGACCTTCTGTCATCTTCATCACCACACATTTGCCCTGCAGCTTTTCAGTGGTGGTTTCCCGTCCCAAATATGGCTGCATGTTTCATAGGCTGTGTTGATGTTACATGTTCTCACTCCATACTTGGCAGGTTTGTTTGGCATGTGCTGTTTGAAGGGATCTTCATTGCTCATCAACACATTTAACCCTTGCCGGGTTAAATGCCTGTGGGAGCCGCAACTGGTCCCATATGTCCCTGAGGGGGTCCAGCTTGTTAGTTTGATGCAGGTCGAGTAAATTGGTCATCAAATCAACTAAAAAAACAGAGCCTCTTTTCAACATGACAATTCGAAGGGGCGTCCTGTGGCTTCTGCCCTCAAACTGTGTGTTCACGTACCACATGAGTGATATACACCAGCTACAAGAAGAAGCACAATGTTGTCTAATCTCTTCTGCACCACATTTGTCCAGTACCAACTTTAGTCATGTCCACAATAATTCTCGTGTCAACCGTAACATAGAAACTATGATGCAGCATATTGCATAATCCAAGGATTAAGGACGCTTGTACCACGGTGTTTCATCGTACTAGAAGACCACACTTCACCACTCATGAATTTCCACTCAGTTGTACCTGAACTGGATCCTCTTCTTTCTGTCTTTTAGAACAGCAGTGTGTTTGCTCATCTTGACAGTCTGAATGAAATGGTCCAAATCCAGAGACATGCATCCTGGATTTACATGTCAGTCTGTGATGGCCCTAATGAAGGGATGTCAAACAAATGTTTTTAGATGGGGCTATGTGAAGGCTTAGATGGTTATTCAAATGAATGCACTCTACCACACTGACCTTGGCAGAGTGTTGGCTCAGGTCTGGGTTGGCTCAGGTCTACAGAAAGAATCCACAAGAAGTCACATTTTGCCGAACACCACATAGGTCATTAGATGTGAGTTGTGTGAACCTATATAAAACTGTGTTGCTTTGGTCTAAAATGCACTGCAAATGTCAGAATTGGTGCAACAAACAATCTGCAAGTAACCCTGTAAGCATATTGAGCGACCTCGTCCAGCTCCATCATCCCTCCCAACGCCTTTGATCAGCCGACTCAAACCTCCTCGCTCCAACAGTCAAATAAAAGCACTGGACCTTGAGGGACTGAGCCTTTGCCATCACTGCCCCAACCCTCTGGAGCTCTCTCCCCTCACATCAAAAACTCAGACTCACTCAACACCTTCAAAAAAACTGCTCAAAACCTTTTCCTGGCCAATAACCTCCACAAATGACTGCTCTCTCACTACTTGTTTTGTGTTACACTATTCTGAAGCGTCTTTGAGTTACTGTGAGTTACCATTCTATTATTATTACTATTATAAAGATGAATTTTAGTTGGAAGTCGGCAAAGCCCTCACCAAGTCGTACATGCTGTGACTGTCTGTGCCCCTGTAGCTGGAGTGCTGAGAGATGTTTATCACTTATCATATCACACAGACACGAGTTCACAGCAGTACTTTTATCATGCAGTCTAACTGTATCTTTTCCCTTTGGTATTAAAAATTGACAGATGACAAATCAGTCAACACAAAAAGAATCTTCAAGCACCTTCCTCTGACATAACCAGCACACCTCTGTGTGGCAGGGCAGTCCAATGCTACTTTTTCCTCTTCTCGCCGCACACTGCTGCTGCTCCTTGGTGCTCTCCCGGGGCAGGTTCATGTCCTCATCACATCGACACACTCGTGTGAATAAATCCTTGCCTGTGGTGGTAACATGCATTTGTGCAAAATGTAAAAGTTCCTCTGCTGCTAGTCTTGAATCCACTCCATGGATGGAGATCACCAGCTGTGCAGTGTCACTGGTGGATGTGCTCTCATCCACAGTGAGACAGAAAGAAACAGAAGAAAGTCTCTTCCTTTAACTTTTAATTGTGAGTGTGGTCACTGGCCAAGGAACTTATGCAACTTGCCATTGTATCATATTGTGCGGAGGCTTACATTCCAAAAAGTTTGGGTTTTGTCTGGACACAGCATGTTACAGACTTTGATCATGCAGCTTTTTAGACGCTTTCCCTGTGTAAAAGGAGTATTTTTTGGGCCATGATAAAAGTCGCCTGTACAACAGTGTCACTTTGAGTGTTTGGCTTTTTTGAACATGCTTTCCTTTTCAAGAGTCTTTTTCAACTGTACTTTCTGTGCTTTTCCATTTGGGTTCATGCTTTCATAGTTGGTTTTATGAATTTCAGAGTGCCTTCTCAAGTGAAACTCCTTCATTACAGCTAACGGAGCTTTACAAACGAGGCACACTGCTGCACCTCCTCCACTGTGGACAGAGATCAGTATCCCACCTCTTTTAAAAGCTTGTTTTTTCCATCTCTGTCTACGTTTTTGGGCATATTCAATGTTAGCTTGATTCACACTTAACTGATCTGTCTGTGCATGACAGTGTGGAAGAATAATTATATTTAATTAATGAATGAAATTATATATAAATCATGTCTACATTTGGAAAATGTACTTTATAAACTTCACCTTTGTTTCCCATGTAAAAATAAACAGCCCTTTGGCTACATGGATGCTTTGCTAATAGAACTTTGCATTAGTTGTGAACACAATTTGACCACAAAGCAAGTTCAGTGGGTAAAAAGCAGTGCAATCTTGCTTTTATTAAGCTTCGTTTTGCTTAATGTGTCCTTCTAGAACATTTACAGCACATGTCATAAGCAATATATATGGATGAAGTATTAACCAACATACAGGATGAATAATTGTGTGATTTTGCCCTAGTACATGTGTAAGCCTGCGTTCCCTTTAACAATCCAGCTAATGCTAATCCTGCACGCTAACATCAAATGAGACATGGTCCCATGGTAAAGGCTGGGGGCGGGAGTCACAGCATGGCCCTGTGTGATTTCCCCACAGCTTTGTGCAAGAACAAACAGAAGAATAAACAATATGGAGATGAAATGTCTTCTGGATTGTGCCATTTCCACAAACAAAGAGAGCTGGTCACTGCTAAATCACTCAGCTTGACTTTTCAGTCACATGAACTGTTCCCCTCAGTCTTCTCACTGATCTCACCTGCCTCATACAGTCTGATCACAGGGAAGTATAAGGTGAGATCAGTGAGAAGACTGAGGAGGTGTTCCTGCATCCTGAGCTTCCAGTGATGTCACTACTTTAACTCCTATATTTTGCTCAACTTTTCAGTGAACATTGTGCCATGTTATATTATTAAAGTAACATCAAAATCATACCTGAAGTTTCATTAAAGGTGCATTGTAATATATCTGGTGGTGGGTCTGTCAAATGTGGAGATGTTATTGCTTTGTTTGGAATGTTACATAATATGGTATTAAACCTTTTTATCATCATGGAGACCAAACCAGACCAAGTTACAGGTCAGATCTGTGGAATTTTTCTCAGTAATTTTTAGCTATATATCAACCTGTAATTGAATACATGTAAGGTAGAACTGCTTAATGTCACACTGTGGAACATTCCAGGCAGAGCAATGACATCTCCATAGAAACAAGCCGCCTTTAAGGAAGGTTCAAGTAATTCTGCCACAATCTCTCAGTTCCAGCTTGTGATGTCATAGATGGTAATCCAGAAAGTGCTCTGTGTGGTTTTATATTAAACTGCCTTAACTGAGACAAAAGTATATATCTGAATTTTGAATCTAGCAGCTATTGTTTTTAGCCTCTTTTCAACTGCTTAAATCCTAAGTGTCGCTTAAGTACTTTGCTGGCAACTAATTCCATCCATTATTTTAACCCAATAAGGTGTCAAAGTGTTTGTAAAAGTGTAAAAATGCATAACATGGGACCTTTAAGTGACAGTGTCCAGCTTTTCTGATATGTTTGTCACATTCTTGTCCCATTCTTGTTGTGGCATAAAGCTCTAGCCATGGAGACAGACAGATATAATAGAAGTGAACTAACGGAGTGTGAAGTAGGTTGTAACCTAACGAAGCTCACTGAGGCTAGCAGTTATACCAGTTAACCTGCAATCTGGGGAGAAACCCAAGAGTGAAACCAAAGAGCCAATCAGGAGAGAGGTTATTGAAGGTGCATGCCCCTCCTGCCTGCACTCCTGCTTTGGAAAGTAGTGACCACTTAGCGACAAGGCTGTCAATCAACTTGTTGCAAACACAAGCAGGAGCAACCCTGGGGAAATCAGGCACCGGATTTGTCGGTCATCAAGGTTTATGTTTTAATTTAGGAACAGAATAGTGAAATAAAAAAACGTGATCATGTAAACGGTTGTAAAGGGTTAATATGAACATTTCAGAATGAGAAGCCAGTGAGCCGCTTACAGTCAGAGGGCCCACACATGCTCACATGCTCTCATTTCATTTCAGCTCCTCTATAAAAATGATCACTCCTGATCTGAAAACTTTTGTACACACACTGCTGTTCACTGCTCTGTGTGGAAATTTTAAGACAAGTCAAAAAATTGCAAGAATTCACAATTTGCACTGAAAAAAGAAGAAATGTGTGTGAGACAAGACAAAAATGTAATAAGCAATTTATTTCAAACAACCATTAAACTGAAATAGGCTGTTCATCAACTGATCAAAAGTTTAAGACCACAGCCTTTAAAAACCCAAATCTTCGCAAAACTGTGAATTCAGTGTCATTTTCTGTCAATTATCCACACTGTCATAACCTCCTGATGTCAAAGGCAAAACATCGTTCTCTCTTTGAACGCGGCAGGATTGTTGAGCTGCATCAGCGACGCCTCTCGCAGTGTGTCTCTGCTGCTGAGGTTGGTAAGTATCATCTTAAACTTCTTAAAATATCCTGAGGGTTATGGGGGGAAAAAATCAAGTCGCAGCCCTGAGCCGGAGGATCCAATTGGCTTGTGACCGGTGCCAACTGCAGTCCCATAACCAATAGAGGGCGTCTGTGAGAGAAGGGTTTTAAAAACAAAAACCTCTTCAAAGACCTCGTCTTGGCCCACTCATTTGGAGTTTGCACAAGAGCACAAAACATGCGACACTGAACGGTGGAAGAAAGTTTTATTCTCTTACTAGTTGACGTCTATTACGTTGGCTAATCATTGCAGTTATAGTCAGACGTGTGGAAAGGTGAGCTCAAAATAAGAATGCATGAGGTTTCCCAGTGTTTGAAGAGCAGAAAGTGAATAAATGCACAACAGACTAGGACGCATTTACAACACATTTTAGTGGATTGGGTTTGATGGTCAATGGCCATTGACCATTCACAGTAGGAGTCTTGAATACCACGTGATGATAATTTACACCAGATGCCCTTCCTTCACATCTAGAAGAGGAGGAGATGGAGACGTTTGAATTTACATGTTTCCTTTTGCTCAACTTGTCTCTTGTAATCACATAAACTGGGCGCAGACTGCACGAGCTGACTGTGCATGCTGTTGCCCTGGGTTAATTAAAAACTTTGCAGCCCTCTCATGCCCGGCCCTCTCCCTCTCATCCACCATCACAAAAACCACACAATGTAAGGGGCTTAACCCGGCAAATAGCGCCTTTGTATTAGCGCGCGGTAGAGATGCTGCTAATTGGAGCTCAGTATTAGCCTAATAAGCTGCGCTGAGAGGGCTGGGGTGTCAGGAGTGCAAGAATTACCCATAATACACTCTCCCTGACAAAGAGCTGATGTGATCCAGAGCAGAACACACTGATTATTTAAGCTCCTCCGGGGACACTGCCTCTTCACGCAGGGTGTCATGAGCCTGTGCTGTTTGCGATGGCATTAGCAGTACCAGTTATAATGAGGCACATTTACTAGGATTGAATTGGGGTCTGCAACTTTAGCAAAAGAGTTGCAATGGCCCCTTTCAAATCAAATGAAAGTCCTGACTTTTAAAGACAAACAGATGAATTTAAAATAGGGTCTACTGTTTATCTCTATTAATTAACATTATATTTTTTGTTCCTTTTTCCTTCAACTATTTCACAAAGAGCCACACCAGAAGCTTTAATGAGCTGCATGTTACACTTGAGCCAGCAGGTGCCGACCTCTGACCTTAAATATTTTTGGTAAGAAGATGAATGTTAGAACTGTTTAAACACATGGAAAAGTGTTGGAAAAGTTGTATTTGATTATCACAGCTCTGTATGCTGTTTCTGTCACATTAAAGGGGTGGCACTTTACTTCTATTAACAATAATTGTTAACACATATTTAGATCACCATGTCATTTATTGTTTTGAAAATACCGAAAACATAGAGAAGTTTCCTGCTAATGAAACTACTGCACATCACATCCGGTTTGTGAAGTTGTAGTGCACAGTTTTGTATCATGTTTTTGTATATTTATGGAGAATTGCTGTGTGGGAGCACAGGTGATGAAGGCTAGAAGCTGACAGCAGTTTGGAATAGTGCCTAGAAGGGATGACTAAAATACTCATGCATGGGTGACCTATAAAGCCCCTTCAGGCACGAGGGAATTATAACAATATCTGTGAAGCCAGACACAAGATAAGTATCAAATACAGCTTTCACTGTTAATTTATTCTTAATTACAAAAACATCAGACATGATGGAGAAGTTGTTGAATTTATCATTTGGTGTTTTGGTTCAAGAAGATTATCCAACCACAAGGCAGTATGAGCCTCACATGATTCTCTCATGTTTGTTGCCAGTTTGTTCATTCTGAGCTGAATGGTCACTACCTAAAGCCCAAAACCTACAGCTAATCGTGAATCAGTGCTACTGCAGCCTCTGGAGGTCAGGGAGCGAAATCTGGAGGTTCTGAGCTTTCACATGAGACATGGTCTGTTCATATACTGAGAGTGAGAAGCACTTGGTGTGTCCTCTGCAGGTTAAGGCTCTGGCAACACAGGGTCAGTTGTGCTTGTGTCTTGTCAGTTGTGCTTGTGTCTGTTATATAGTTATAATCTATGACACCTGTGGATTATTATATCATTGTATGTTATCATTTGGACATTTTAAATTCTCATATTCATATCCAATATTCATCTAAAACAACTTAAAAGAAACAAGTCCTCAGATTCCCACATTAGAAAACTGTGATGCCCAATGGCCTGACGCTGACGTTGCCATATACGCCATTACAACAAGGAGCCATGAAGTTGTCAGCTCCTTAGATGGACAGCTGCACTTTTTTCCTTTCTTTTTTTGGTACCAAAATGACTACCGGATACTGCTCACTCCAACATTTAACACTGATGAAGTAAATCAAATTAGATAACAAAGTACAGTACTGTAAGAGTGCAGGTTATATACAAAGTGTCTTGCTTGGAGACACAATGGCCGTGTGAGCTTATGATTCCACAGTCACTGGTCTGGACACTGGTTTAAAAGCACTGCTCTTAGCCCCTCCCACTTGTTAATGTTTCATTTCCAGAACTAGTGGTGTTAGTATGGAAATAGATTTTAATAAGTCAGATAGTGTTGTTACTTTTACATTGCTAGCCTGACAAAATCAAAATGTGTTTCAATAATCAGCATAATGCATACTGCGCTGTACAGATTTACATAATTACATCTTATAGAAGTGCACAAAGGAGAACCAAAAGCTCAGTATGAAGCTCATTTTCCTTGGCAACTATCCTGTCAGGCTGTAGCATAATTCAAAGCACTCACAGACAATAGGCTGCACAACAAATATAACAAAAGAAGCTTGAGCCTTTGAATAAGAGGAATAATGCGATTGGAGAGGCCTGGGCGTGTTACATTGTGTTGTGAATATCAGTGGTGGTCCTGAGCACAATCACGTTCCTTTGAAGCAGTAATGAACCCGAGCCCCAGTCTGCAATTATCCCCAAGTACAAGAAGAGAGAGAGCACGCAACTCAAGGTGAAGGATGGAACACACTCTCCTCTGAATTATGCATGATTGAGCATTATCGCGCCCTAATGCAATCATTAATATGTACTCGGATGGTTCTTTTATTTGGGCACATGAATATTGAGAGTAACATATAGCAGT
>KN491942.1:37775-49146 GCA_000787155.1 Scartelaos histophorus
CGGTTCAGTTAGTGAAAGTGCAGGGTTTGGTACTGACGGCATGTACAGGCCTTTTGAATTGAAGCGCTATGGTTATGCTGTTCTGACTGATTGTGCTGCACATGTTTTGAGCTGTATCGTGTTTAACTAATGAAATTTGTCTTAAAAGTTGTATTGTGTAACTTTTCTGGTGGAGTGACTTTATTGCTTTGTTCTGAAATGTTTCACAATGGCCACGAATTAATTGTTCTGAATGAAATAGTTTGTTTTACAGTTTATTCACCTTTACATAGAATTAATAATTCTGATTTGAGGTTTACATCGAAAACACTTTAATCGGCTTTACTTAATTCTGCTCTGCTGCTCTGCTCACCGTCTGGAGGTTGGGAAGGGTTTTGACTGAACAGCAGGGGGCGCACCAACGTATTTACATCTACAGTACAGAAGAAAACACACAGTTCAGCTGCTACCGGCTTTTCCGTCATCTCCGTTTGTCGTTACTCCACGGATACAAACATGATCCAAACTTTTTCCTCAGTGGTTCGGATGATAATTGTGCAGCAGCTGGAGAATTCTATCCTCACGCTTTACGTCTGTGAGCTGAGGAGGAGAAGGGAAGAACGTCGGAGAAAGAGGAAGAAGACAAACTGAGTGGACGGCCGCTCTACCTCAGCCCACTCCTGCATCCCGCTCCCTGCAAATCCAAAGAGCAGTGGATGAAAGTCCCAAAAGACGACTGGAGGAGCCGGATCGTGTCTGAAGGGCGACTCAACAAGCAGGCCCTGAACTACCAGAATTATTTTTAAGAAGAATAAATGTTTACACGATCGAGGAATACATTAATTTGACTTTAAAATCAGAATTAACCACTGACTTACTTCGGAATTCAATTTAATTCTGAATATTTTCTAAATTCTAGGGTTTGGTGCACAGAGTAATGGGGAGTGTGCTGCCCCCGCAACCCAGCTGGATTAAGCGGGAGAAAATGGATGGATGGATATTTTCTAAATTCTATTCTAAATTTTACTTTTTATTACGAACTGAAGCGCTCATGTAAACGTGGCAAGTATAGCATTAAAATTCCCGATCATCATGGAGACCAAACCAGGCCAAGTTACAGGTCCAATCTGTGGAAAGGCAACCCCACTCACAGAATGACCACCTGTAACTGCAATCTAAGGTAGAGCTGTTTAATGTCATATTGTGAAACATTCCAGGCACAGCAATGACGTCTCCATAGAAATGAAAAGTTACACCATGCACCTTTACTTGTTATATTGATTAAAGCTATTGTATTTTAGAGCATAATAATAGTGAGGAGTTTGATAGCCAAGTAAGTAACTGGATACATGTACGAAGAATACATACTACAAATGTTGAATACCTGTATTATGGAACACTTATTTTTTCATTTGGTGCTATTCAGAATATAGTTACTTTTCTAAAATCAAAAGGAATACATGGTGGTACTTGATCACACAATTTAAACTTGAAACTGCACAGAACTAGGGACAAAATAGAAAAAAATTTTAAAATGTTTCTTATATTTACGCATGTGTGATTTTTTCTTCTTTAATTAGTGTCAGGAGATGTGTCAAATGGTGAAACAAACATAAAACTGTTTGCGCTAAAAGTCAGTTGAGAATTGATGAAATAAGAGTAACAAATAAACAAACATGGAGGCGCTCAAGGCAGTTTTTAGCTCAAATCTGTTGGAAGAGTCAAGAAAACAAGGTGAGGAAGGCATTTGTCTGTTTTCCACTTGTTCTGGTCAGTTTTGTTTTATTTTTTTTATTTTAGCTTTCACTCGAGTTCTGTTCACTGCTGCCCCCAGTGGTCAGCTCATGTACTGCTCTGTTGCCAAGATTCACATGTTCTGAGGAGATGGGGCAGATTCCAGACAGAGCACGAGGAAGCCTCCATGAGAATCTGTATGTGTCTAGAACGTAGAACATAAATGAGTCTTTACGCTTGATGACTTTTGCTTTAAAAGTGAATTAATGATGAATTTTATAGTGGTTTCTTTAAGGAGACATTACAATTGATGAAATGCTGTTGTCAGTAAACAGGCTGTTTAAAGTGTGTACCTGCCCAAGGACTGTAGATGAAGAGGAGCCTGAATCTTTCCTCTCTGAGGTCAGTGTATTCTGTGCACTGTCCTTGTTTTAAGTAAATGTTAAGAATTGATAACGGAACTTGTCTCCACATTTGACCCATTCTTCAGCCCATCCTCTGGTGCAGGGGTTCCTTAACTTTTGGGCCTGATTGTAAAATACAGGGTGGAAATAAGCCTGTTTATTTGTATTTTATTTCAATTATTAAGAAAAAAAACATAAAAACAAGTCTGTGATACATCGCAATACTTACTGCACAATTCTTCACTCTATTCAAAACATCCAAATAGATTTTTTATTACATTTTGATTTGTTACATTAGTTACATTCACTGTTTATTATTTTAAAAAAGAAAATAAATGATATTTTTTACAGTGTTGTTCTCATAAAGGTGTACTTGACTGTATTTTCAGTAATCATTAACTCTGGTGCACAGAGTAATGGGCAGTGCTGCCCCTGTGACCCAGCCTGATTAAGCGGGAGAAAATGGATGGATGGCATTAATAAATACCAATATATCATCCTTTGTTTAGTATCAGTATATATATCGTACTGTCAGACTCGTGGAAATCCACACCTCGAATAATTATCATACTTTTACTTGCATTATCATTACAATATTTGATTACATATAAACAAAAGTAAAAAACATAATTGTATTAATATATTTAAATAATGGCTGAATAATCACTTGAGGACTCTGCACCTCATCTTCTGCTGATGAACCTGTTTCTAGAGCGTTTCTAAAGTGGAGATGTTTTCATCCTCAGGTACAGATCCACAGAGCCTGCAGTGCTGTCACCACCAGAGGGCGCTGTGTTGAGCCGTGGATAAGATCATCATAGGCTCTATTCACGCTTATGTCACAAACCAGGAAGACATTTGGAAACTTGTGATAACTTCCGGTGGGCTCTGTTCACAGTAGTAAGTCTGACAAAATCTAGGAAAATAAGAAAATGTCCCAGTTTTCTTCATCTCCACGTCACTGTAGCCTTCTGTTATGTTCAGCTAATCAACAATTACAGCCACACCTCAGTTTTCATCATTTCCCACAGAGACACAACTCCGAGTGCACTGGGGACGTGTGATTAGAAGAGATGAGGGGCCAGATTCCAAACAGCACATACATATGCAGGCTTCATTTTACCTCTGATCACTTTTACTTCAGTGGGTTTTATCACAGTCGTAGGAGAGCCCAGTGTCAGGAACTACACCAGAAGTTGAAATCTTCATCTTTCCAAATGTCTTCCTGCTTTGTGCTTTGTAAGTGTGATTAGAGCCTATTCTTTTCATTTTTTCCACCACTAGAGACAAAATTTTGGAGCGGCGGATGCTGCCACTCTTGCCTCATGAAATGGCTATGGCTCTGAAACCAACTGAGAATGTGAGTTGAAAACTTGGAATATGTCATTTTTCAGTCAACTTTTCAGAGAGCTGGCACAGTCTACCCAAAAAGCAATTCTTTTCTCCCTGCAGACTGATAGAGAAAGCCAGTGGTTTCAGAATGGCTGTGCACTCTTTCAGACGCAGAATCTCTGAGGCTTACCCACATTCAAACGCTCACAGATTTCATTCAGTCGACCAGCAGACAAAGTTCTACACTCTGAAGAACGACGGACTTTGATCTATTTGGCTGCACATTTGGTCATGACACTTCTCTAAAGTTTTGATACACTCCCTGTGAGGCTGCTTTCTCTAGGTCAGATGTAGCGCTAAGGTTAAGACATACACAGAACGGGAGCTCCTCTTCGGCATCTATCGCTAAAAGCCTTAAACTGCTCCCGTTGTCAGTTACTGTGGCCTTGGATTTGGAGTGAATCCACTCAGTTTTCGATGTAATGACCTAATACGTTCACATCCTAGAGCTGCAGACTTCATATCCTGTGTCTATAGCTCAGTCCAGTCAAAAGTTATTCCTGAAGTTGTCATTGAGGTTGGATTATTTTGCATGACGCTGTTGCTCTGGATGCAAAGAAGTTTAATACGGACCATTTTAAAACCTTCAGTGAATGTTCTTTGGGGACTTATTGCTGCACTTTTTACACAAATCAACCTACTTTATTTCATATCTAAAGGTGCATTGTGTAACTTTTCCTTTTTAAATGTCATTGCTTTGTCTTGAATGTTTCACAGTATGGTATTAAGCCTTTCTAACTTCACAAACCAGACCAAGTTACAGGTCAGATCTGTGGAAAGGCAAGCCCGCTCTTTGTCAGATACCTGTTTTTCTACGTATTTTTGAGCTATAAAGCCATCTGTAACTGAATATTTAACCCACGTCAATTAGCGTTACTTCCAATTATGAATTTATTGTGGCGTGATGACGTCCTTTGCTCCTCTCTTCCGGTGCCACTCTCGCTCTGACTGGATCAATTGAACGAAAACTATGAAAACCGCTGAGCTAACAAAGACTTCTGAATGGATTTATTCAGCCCAATCCCTGTCGATATCTGCTCAGCAGTCTTTTTCTTCTGGATCATTCTGCAATACTTCTGCAATACCACAAAACATAGATGGCGAGCTACCCATTCATCACATGATCGCAGTAGGAAACAAACCTTTTCAAAACATTCAAATATCATTATTGGATTACATAACTCAAATGGATCATAACAAACACTTTTTACAACCACTTGAACTTTATGAACTGAACTCAAACTCTGAACTCTACTGAGTTAAAAAACATATTACTGTAGGTGTCACTACATTTCTGTTTTGTTTGTGTTTAAGTATTTGGATCAGTGGCATATAAGGATTTTTAACAGGCATATTTTAAAATTAAGTTTCTATTGAACTTTTTAAAATATTTACAATGTCAGGTGCATAAATCTATGTTTGACATTTATATTAAGCATTTTTACTGTTTTGTATGAACATGAATTGGCTAAAAACTTAAAAAATGTCATGTGGTGTGACCGAGAATGACCTTAAAATAGTTTTATTTTCTAAAACATGGTTGGTATGTTGAGATTTGAAAACATGAAAACATGAGATTTGAAAAAATGGACACGCTCAGACAATATTTGTTTGAATATTATGGGAGAAATATCTATTCAAGAAAGATGAAATTTTATGTGGGACTAAAAACGCTTGACTAAAAATATGAAGAAAAAAGAAAGTACTAACCCTAACCTTAACACAAGTACAAAAAACAAGCAATGATTTCTGATTTGGTCCCATGGAGGTCGGAGGTACTACAGGTATGTGGGGAATTATGAAATTTGAACCTTTTTAACAGAAGAAACTGCAATTGTACAGGCGTCATGTCACTGACTCAGATATCTACCTATAATAAAATTACACAATATAACCTAATTTCTTACAACTGATTTTAAACTAAATTTCTGTTGTCTTTAGTTTAGTTCACACACTCCTGCTGTTCCTGCTTCTGATCTCACCTTAGTGCCACTAGTGTGTTACAAATAAATGTAAGCTAAAGCTGTTTCAAGTCATACTGCTGACCATTCCAGGCAGAGCAATGGCATATCCACAGAAACAAGTAGTTAACGGACCCCCTGAAAACTTACACACTGCACCTTTTTTCTCAAATTCTCCATTGAAATGAATGGGATCCCCATTTAAACAGAAGTGTCCATATATCGTCTGTTGTGCGCACAGTTTGAACTTTGCAAAGAGCTCCCAGTTAATGTTTCCTTTATTTTTTTCTGGGGTGTTTTAAAGTTTTCCTCCACAGTGGACTCTCGCGCCCTGAATGCCTTCAATCATTTTACAGTTTGAAGAGTTCTCCACTGACAAAAAAGTCTGCGAAGATGTGCTCCAAAACAAGTCACGTATTCTCTTTAACTTAACTATTAGAATGGAAAAAGAACATTTAAAAGAAGCTGCGTGAAGTTTCTACTGTTTTCAGAACGTGAAAAACAATTACCGTATTTTTCGGGCTATAAAGTGCACCGGGTTATAAGGCACAGTATCAAATAATACGTTAATTGCTGTAACTGTCCACACATAAGGCACATTGGATTATAAAGCGCAAGAAGCGAACGAGTTATAGTCACAAGTTATTAAAAGTGAGGGAACGTCTTAAAATGCGTTTTATATCCAAAGCGTGGGAGCACGTTAGAACACATTCCCTCACTTTCCATAGTGTGGAACTGGGAATGACATGCACAATACAAACTTACGTGAATCATGCAGAAGGAAGGAGCACATCCATCACGGATGTGTTCCAGGCACTTTGCTGCATCCAGCGGCACCGTGGAGGAGACCTGGGCTATTAAGTTGGCTATTAAGTTGTTGCACGTATTAATATCTTGTGCACACGCCTTATAATTCGTTCCCACGCTTATTATTTTATATTCACCTCGCGAAGTAATACGTTATTAGCTGTAATGTGTACAACATAAAATGGGTTGGAGGTTAGTAAACACAACCAAAGGTCATACATAAGGTGCAGTGTTGATTTTTGAGAAAATGTCATGATTTTAGATGCGCCTTATAGTCCGAAAAATATGGTAGGTTATTTCAAAAGTTTTACTCTGGTTCCAGGTTAGTTCAGAGGAAGTTTATAAGCACTTTTCACAACGTTTAGAGGCCAGTGCAGACTTTTGCTATGATGGTGAAGCTAACAACTAGCACCCTAACATGCTACTCCTTATTCCTTCCTGAAACAATAAAATGCTTTAGAATTAGAAGCAGAAAGCACCTTATGACCTCAAGAGCTGCTTATACAATATATATCTGTACTGGGGCAAGAAACATTTGGCTTAAATCGATGGAGGGGAAATATCAGGTACAGGTAAACATGTTTTTTTGTTTTGTGTCATTTTGTTTTTTCAATCTACTTCACACCAAATGAAAACACTTATTGCCCATCAATGGAAAACAGCATGTAAAATCATCTTTGCGAAGTAGCCCATTACTTTTTGTGTTGTACCTTTACTTTTTCAAATCAAATTATTAGCTGAATGGGCAGTTATCTTAACATTTTACCGGGTTAATATCCCTGCGCAGAGACATCAAATTGTTTTCAATTTTCAGTTGGCTGCAGCGCCCTGTGTCTCCAGCTGTGGCTTCTTTATGAGGCGCTGACATTTATGGCCGCCCAAACAAAACAGAAGTCTTTTATTGCTAAAGCGTGCTTTCAGGAGCACCATCGAGCAACAGAGCGAGGAGACGCTTCAAACTGTTCACATTCGCTCTACTTGAAGAGAACTTACCTTTAGGTGTTTTCTTCAAGTTAGTGGTGGTTGGTAGCTTGGGTGCAGACAAAGTACTGCACGATTGTAGTGCACAGTTTAATTTCATTCTCCCTTCTCCTGTTTGAGAATGAAATAATGATTGATTTTTCAGGTTATGAAAAGATTTTTTGTGAAAGGATCGTGGTCAGGAGTTACTGATGGAAACTGCAACATCTTCAAGTGGACATATTTTGAATTACTTTGAGTTTTGTTGCCTTTTAAACGTAAAACCTTCACTGATATTTTGTATTTCTACAAAATGTACTTAATGTTTTAGAACCTGAAGAAATAATGTCTATGTACAGTA
The DNA here is from genome assembly GCA_000787155.1 of Scartelaos histophorus. Classification (NCBI taxonomy): domain Eukaryota; kingdom Metazoa; phylum Chordata; class Actinopteri; order Gobiiformes; family Gobiidae; genus Scartelaos; species Scartelaos histophorus. Next base: position 45,374 of record KN491942.1, read on the forward strand.
TTTTGAAAGCACTTACTTAAGTATTTAAGCACTTTGATGACTAAGAGCATTCATGGTCCTGTTCAGGTGTTTGATTTTCAACAAAAAAGGTGAGTGACTAACTGGAAAGCTAGTTTGTGACTATAATTTGATATATGAGAGACTTGTTTAACATTCTAGCATCCGCTTAGCAACAGAAGTGTCATCTTAATGTATTAACACAATTTGAGCGTAGAAATGCTGCATGTTCTGCAATAAAACATACATAAGGGAACATGGGGGCGTTCAGTACACAAACAAAGAACATAGGGTAGAGAAAAAAGAATATAAGGAAAGAACATTAAAAAAAAACACAATGCAGAGAAGCAACTCAAGAAGGAACTCAAATCGGCCATTTCTGACCGCTGTAAAAAGGATGGCCTGGGACGGAGAAAAGAGCAGTCGGACAGAATACAACAAACATCATCACTGGATTAAAGAGGCAATCGAAATACAGAAACATGTCCACGGGACGATAAACCAGGACGAGGGGGCTTTTTTACCCTCACACACCTGGGATACTGTCCTGAGGAAGTGGGACTGCAGGTGGCGCTGTCGTCCTGCCTCCACCGGTAAGAGGACAGAGCCAAAACCTGTAGAAATCAACTGGACACGTCACAGTAACATCGCATGACTCTGGGGAAGACCACAAACTGTCAGGTATGAAAACAAACTCTTGGTCTCAAAAAAGAACCTAATAACATAAATGATGGGAGTGTCTGCTGGATATCGTTGGACTATAATGATCTTGCGTCATGGATTATATTTATATATATAGCAAACACAAACACTCTTCGTTAACAGAGGATACCATTTAAACTTTAAAAATAAGTAAAAAGTTGCCTCTCGTGAATAGTTTGATTTTGATTCTCACTCTGCATTTAAATCTTTCAAATTTCAAACCATGTGCAGGACAATTTCGCATTTTAAGAAGTGACTTTTTGTGTTTAGGAAATGTAATGTTTTGGTAAATCACTTCCCCGGAGCTTTGGGACATTAGCATTCTGTTAACACCTGCTCACAAGACTCTCTCCAATGCAACCAACTCCGAACCAAGCAAACAACACAAACATGTCACCAGACTTCTCCTGTCAGCCCTGTCATCTCCCTCACTCCATCCCCCCCGGACACCCCAGCTCTGTTTCCATAGCAACATATCAAACATGACAACACAGGAGCTAAAGTTGATGTGTAACTTCCTTTATCAGAAAGGCTGAGTAGAGGAGAACCAAGAGGGGAATGTTAATGCTCAGGCTTGTTATCAGGGCAGACCCGAGAACAAAGAAATGCTACTTTGAGAAGGTATATGTTGTTATTCACTGTGGCGTATGGGGCAATGGAATAATCCGTCAACTTACCTAAACCTTATTTTTTGTCCACCTACCAGAGGAAAATGTGTTTTTTCCCAGTGCTGATATGCTGTATAAGCAGCTCTTGAGTTCAAAATAAGTCCTATGTGCAATTTATCCTCTGAGAATGAGGAATTGCAAGGTTAGCATGCTAGTTTCTGTTAGCAAGTCACAGCAAAACTCCACTCTCACCTGTGACGGTTGTGAAAAGCGGTCTCAAACCCATTATGGTGAATAATTAGGTTGCTCAGAATGCATAAGGTAAGTGAGGAAGACCACTCGTTTTTTCACATTTACAGACAGTAAAAATCAGACAAAAACTGGGGAAAATGTATTCATTTGTACACAATGAGTCAAGAAAAAGATAATGAATTATAAAAACACGATGGAGCGCAATACTAGTCTACCTGTCGCAATGGAACTGAAATCACTATTTGAGTTTGCGATTTCCTTACATTCTTTACATCTGCTTCTCTGTAAATGATTTATTTATTTTTTTATTTCATTTATTTTCTTACCGCAAACGACCAACAACTCAAGCAATGGACATTGGTCTCTTTTAAATTAGGCACTCCTATTAAAGAGGGGATATTCTGCAAAATCACATAGAAAATCATATTAAAGCTGAGGGTACAAGTCTGTTTTTCTCGCAGTAGTACCCCATGGATCGTTGGTTGTGTACTGTCTGTCTAATTGTAACGCATTTTATCCTCAGAGAATCAGGAAGTGCATGGTTAGCATGCTAGTTGTTGCTAGCTTTACTGTAGCAGAGCAAGTTAGACTGATTTAAAGGTGCATTGTGTTACTTTTCTGATGGAGCGTCCATCACCTACTTGTTTCCATGGGTGTGTCATTGCTCTGCCCAGAATGTTCCACAGTATGGCATTAAACTGCTCCATCCCTTACATTTATTCAATTACAGGTGGTTTTATAGCTCATAAATACCTAGAAAAACAGGCGTTCTGACTGTGTAACTTGGTTTGGTTTGGTCTCCATGAAGATAGAAAGATGTTAGGGTGAAATACCAAGCCTGACCTCTAGGGGCGCAGCTGTTTTGTGAGTACATACATAGTTTACAGTGTATTTATTAGTATTTGCATCGGAGGTTGTGTTGTCTTCTCTGTTTTATGTTCTAGTGTACATTCATGAGGCAGGTGGGTGTTTTGCTGTTACATTAAAGTGTTTGATGTAAAGTTGTTCCTAAGTTGTTTGTGTTTATTATGCATATTAGCTTCAATGCAAAATCTCAGCTGGACGCTAAGCTACTCCTCATTTTATGTGCACTTTATTTTATTATTTAATTCACGTTTTTTTAGGTGTTTTGTTTATATGAATCAGGCAGCCTTATGTATGTGTTTGGGGGTTATGTTTTGTTTATTATTATTACTGTGCAATACTGAGATATGTTTACTGTTAATAGCTCATTAGGAGTAGAGGTTTTGAGGCCTACCTTTTTCAAATGGCCATCAAGTCCCTGTTGGTTGCTACTGTATATATTTGGTTTATATTTCAGTTATTGAGTTATATGGTCTATTTTTATTCTATCATTGTGTGTTATTATTGTTATTATTAATCTAGCCTATTTCTAATATTTAGTTATTTGCTTTGTTAACAGAACCACACATACACACCCATAGATCACAAAGAGTTTTCACTAAAGTAAAGTAAAGTTCCATTGTGCCTGATCCTTGCATTCTGACCGATGTACTCTCCACGATCACAACTCTACTGATCCAGACAGCAGTAGTAAAACCTCCACAACAAAAGGTTTAATGCCAAACTGTGAAGCACTCCAGACAAAGAGATAACATCTCCATGGAGAAAAGTTACACAATGCACTTTTAGACACCTACTTACCCCCTCCACGTTTTGATAGTAAGATACCCTGGCTTTATGATCCTTGCATTCTGACCGATGTACTCTCCACGATCACAACTCTACTGATCCAGACAGCAGTAGTAAAACCTCCACAACAAAAGGTTTAATGCCAAACTGTGAAGCACTCCAGACAAAGAGATAACATCTCCATGGAGAAAAGTTACACAATGCACTTTTAGACACCTACTTACCCCCTCCACGTTTTGATAGTAAGATACCCTGGCTTTAAGTGTGTAATTACTTCATTCAGCCAGTAGCTTTGAATGCCTTGAGTTATTTGGATTAAAAAATTGCATGGGAAATATTTATGTTTTTGCCCTTTTGAGACATGACCTCTGGGGCCACCGTACATGAGGCGATCGGGACATAAAAGCCTCTCGCACAGGGGTAATTACAGAGCGCTAAAGATGTGTGACATTCGCCCCAGGAGGCGTTTCATCATTACTGGAATCAACAGGCGCGAAACACTGTTAATGCGACCACACAAACACAGCTAACACAAACACACACACACAAACACAGCTAATG
>KN491945.1:359-18470 GCA_000787155.1 Scartelaos histophorus
AGATGATTTTGGGGGGTGGTGTTAAGGCGATGCGCTGTCAGAAGCTCTATTAGACTTTAATGTGAGTTTTACTTTGACAGAATCTGACCAGAAAGAAATGATTTAGTTGGTACTGCTACAGGCTTTGATTTGTGCCGTTAAAGTCTCTCACATAAAATTACAATCACAAGCTCGCTAGCATGAGCCAACACTTTCACTTTCACCTCTTTGTTGAAAGTCAAACACTTGGACCGTGAGTTTCTATTGATCGCTCCTGAAAATGTGGTTTGCTAATACAGTTTGTGCATTGTGTCGTCATGGGAACTGCTGATCATTCCACCATTGAGATACATGTAGGACCCCCACAGATACCTCCACAAAGTTTTTTTCACAGTATCAGAGAAGATGCCGAACAAAAGAGCAAGGAAACATTTCACAGGATTTTATTTCGTAGGTAGATGATACTAAATTTTTTGTTTTGAACCCAGACTGGACAGACAAGAATAAAGCAGGACTAAACCAGATCTGAACCAGGACTGAACCAGGATTGAACTAGGACAGAACCAGGACTAAACAAAAACTGAACCAGGAATAAACCAGAATTGAACCAGAACTGAACCAGGACTGAAACAGGACAGAGCCGGGATTGAACCAGGAATAACCCAAGTCTAAACCAGGTCACTGATATGACCTTGTCCCAGATTGATGTTGATTCATTTAAAGCAGCGTATCCCTGTAGACAGTGGTAGTCGATGTGAGAACTACTGTGTTATGTCCATGTAGTAAACCCCCATGATGTCACTGCAAAGTATCAATAATTGGAAAATGCACTGGTTTAAATCTTGTAAAATATACAAACCACTGCATGGAATATTTAAGTTTTTAAAGGACAAAAAATCGACTAACACTGCCACATTTAAATCTGTGGAACATAACTTAATTCTTGTAAATGAGTAAATCTGTCCTCCCCCAAAGAGTAAAAGCAGCACTGTAATAAAATCAGACTATAAAATATGTATATGTCACTGGAAAACTCACGATTGTGAATGAATACTAGTAATAATGTGCCAAAGGGCTTGTAGAAGTAGGAATGAGATGGACTTAAATACTACTTCCTCCTCCCACGGTTTGAACATTCGAGCTTTATGGACATTGTAAGATTGTCATTTGATTCTATGTTTTCAGTTCACTAAATCCCACTGTGATCCTTGGTCTCATTTGAACACAGTGATAAAGGAAGTACTCCACATGTCATGACCCGACTGTACGTGAAGAGTGGCCAATGAGGACTTTCTCTGTTGTTACCTTGGAAACCAGGGCTCTCTGTGGAGTTTGTGAAGCCCACCTTAAACCCCCTTAGTGAAAAATGAAGTTGTGCTAATGCATCGGCAGCCCACACTCTGCAGCTGCCCCCAGTGCAGAACTACACCTCAGTCATTAGCTCAATTATGACAATACGCAGTAATGGGAGACTTAAGGCAAAAAGGCAAAAAATGTCATTAAATAGAGATAAATTTGAGGTATTTGTTGCTGACACATTGATATACCACCTTTTACTTTTTTTGGAAATACTATATTCACTAAAAACAATGTTAAAATGTAATAATAATTGGAGACCATACACATATTCTGTGGGACTGCCCAGTGATCTTGGGGTATTGGAAGGGGGATTAAGGATGAGATTGAAAATATTGTTAAACAAGAGATACCATGTAATTTAGCATTTTATGTTCTGGGTGACATACCTGACAAGTATTGTACCAATTTAAGATATATTATGCACATTTTACTATTGGTTGCAAAAAAAACAATAACAGCAAATTGGAAAAGTGCTACATCGCCATCTATAGGTGAATGGAAAAATAGGGTCAAACAAGTGTACACAATGGAAAAAATGACAGCTTCTTTACAGTTAAAAGTGCATCTTTTTGAGCAAAGATGGGAAATGGTGAAAAAGTATATGTGCCTGTAACGGCTGTTTTTTATTTATTTTATTCTTATTTAAAATATTCATATAGAAATACTTTGTTATAGGCTATGACTCTGTCATGTATGAATGTGAATGTAAACATGTTCTGTAATGCTTTTCAATGACTTCTGTCAAGTATATATATATAGTATCCAAGGCAATGTCCTTGTGTATGTTGGACCAAGTGTATATCAGGGAACATTTAGTTTTATTTTGTTTTGTTGTGTTTTATTATGAAAAATGAAAAATAAAAAGTTCCAAAAAAAAAAAAAAAAGTAATAATAATAATGCAATAAGTTTAGTTTAGTCTTATCACAACACAATCAGCATGAAATCCACTAATGAAACTATTCCACATCACGTCAGGTTTGTGAAGTTGTAGTGTATAGTTGTATAACTCATGTGTTTGTGTAGTTATGGAGAGTTTTCATGTGGGAGCGTGGGTAACACAGAATCACACTGTTTAACATAAGGAGGTTTAGTCCCTGGGAGAAATTGTTAGAAAACTCAAATATGCATGGATGACATATAAACCTCTTCAGGCATGTTTTTATGAGGGAACAATGTTATAACATGGTAGAATGCTCCAAAAAGTGGATTCTGTATAATAACCTCTCTTTAAATATGAAAATGTATGCCAATAAAATGTGCTATAAACTGACTTGCTATTACCTATAATTGTTGAACTGGAGCTGAGGCAGCGCGCCCCATTCCTGCCTACAGATGATGATGCCGTTGTATTTCTTCATGCCTCAAAGCCAGTGCTTCTTACTCGGCACAGTTTAGGTGGAGAAAATATTTTGTGCTGTGAATGTGAACCTCAAGAGATAACTTTCTGACAATTTTCTTTTGAAACATTGGAGACATTAGAGGCACAGTCATCCATTACGGGGCATAGTAGGCACAAAGCCAGTTGGACAAACAGCATCCTCTTTTTGTGTTTTTCCCATTATAAAGGATGTAATTTATTGTCCCTTTTTGGAACTCGTGACAAACATGAATTTTATGCATGAGGTGTAAGGTGTTCAAAACTAGTCATCTGTCTTTTTTGGCACAGTGCACGAGTACACAAGTTAAGGGCTGTTGACCGTGAATTGCAGCGTTTGAGATGACCTTTCCTCTCCCCTCTCACCGGCGTCTCTCCGCCGTGACTCAAAAAGTAAAGTTTAAACTAAAGTCAGCAACATGTTGGAACGGAATAGTTTTTCCAAATGGTGGCACAGATCCAACTGACCACAGTAAGTAAACTTTGGAATGAGATTTTTATGGGGAAGTTTATCAAAGTGCACAATATTATTCATTGAACCAGGATTGAACCAGAGCTGAACCAGGACTGAAACAGGACAGAGCCGGGATTGAACCAGGAATAAAGCAGGACTGAACCAGGACTGAACCAGGAATAAACCAGGACTAAACCAGGACTAAACCAGGACTAAATTAGATCTGAACTAGGACTAAAGCAAAACTGAACCAGGAATAAACCAGAATTAAACTAGGATTGAACCAGAGCTGAACCAGGACTGAACCAGGACTAAACCAGGACTAAACCAGATCTGAACCAGGACTAAAGCAAAACTGAACCAGGAATAAACCAGAATTGAATCAGGATTGAACCAGAGCTGAACCAGAACTGAACCAGGACTAAACCAGGACTAAACCAGGACTAAACCAGGACTGAAGCAGGAATAAACCAGAATTGAACCAGGATTGAACCAGAACTGAACTAGAGGTGAACCAGGACTGAAACAGGACAGAGCCGGGATTGAACCGGGAATAAAGCAGGACTGAACCAGGACTAAACCAGGACTGAACCAGATCTAAAACCAGGACTGAACCAGAACAGAACCAGGAATAAACCAGAATTAAACTAGGATTGAACTAGAGCTGAACCAGAACTGAACCAGGACTAAACCAGGAATAAGTTTATCAAAGTACACAATGACCAATTGTCCTTTGGCTCATTACTTAAGTATATTTTATTATCTGCATGATGTATCTTGCAATTAAAACATGCCGACAAAGTAGTGCAGGAAAGGATATTACTTTTTGATGAAGGTAAATTTTGAAAATGATAATTTTATAGAGGTATAAAGCATTTAAGAATCTTAAAACACAATTTTATAATGATTAGTGGCGCTGTGTTTTAGGTTTTATCTTTAATTCTGGTGTTCCAATTAAATCAGACAAAATCTGATTTGGGCAAATTTTAATATAATAATTAGAATTTCTGTTATTTGAGTCCAGGAAAAAAAAAGTCTAATTTTTCCCTTTTTCTTGCCACAACAGTAAGATAAATTTTTGGGCAGAGGCTGTGTTGGCCAAAGCCTGGATATGATTTGGAAAGAGAGACACAGAGAGAAAGAAAGAGACGGAAAGAGAGAGAGAGAGGAGGGAGGTGGGGGGGTTAATTAACACAGTTTTTCTTTTTTAATAACATCCCTCTACCACTTGATTCAGTTTACAGTGATACAAACCGCCTTCGTGAGTTTACACTGCACATTACTTCAAATAGATAGGGTCTGGTAGATGAATGCATAAATTCTGTTGGTTATTGGCCATAATCACGGTGCCAGTAAACATCTATGCAAACAGATGGAACAGATACTTAATAAACCCCGGCCTAATTAGAGTCTGCACATCATTTTGATATACTTCTGCTTCCCCGTAGCTATGGTGATGGGCCTCTCTTATCAAATAGTTGCATTGTAAGTCAACACGTTTCGGGCCAAGTTTTTGATCTCGGTCTTTAATCTTTTGGTGTGCGACTGTCTCTCTGTGTCAGGTCTCCGGGGTTTTGGGGCTTGGCTGAGTGGAAGTAAAGCCAGTGTCATCCATGTTGATTCCTGGTCTTATAACACTCTCGCCTCTCGCTATAGGCCTCAGCTGTGCTTGTGTTTTCTCTCATCTTGTCCATCTGTGTCTGGGACTGTGAGGGCACTCCAGTCCTGCACCTTCCTACCTCCTATCTCAGCAACTTCAAACCACTACTTGGCTAGAATAAAGATTGTGCTCTGTCTGTGCGAGTTTATAAGGGTATACCAGTCCATTCTTTGCAAAGATTGACTTATGATTGTGTCTCCGGAGTGCCGGTTTTAACAGTTACAGATAATGACAACATAAAGCCAAGTGTGGACATAAGTAACCTTTCTTCTTCAGGTGTCACCGCTTCATAAAAACTCATCAGGATTGGACGTGATGGGAGACAGTTTGAGTATTTGAGTTTGCGCATAACACTGAACATTTGGGGCTTTTCTCGCTGGCTACATGGCCAGTACATGTCCTCAAGTAACTCCCAAAACTCACTATGTTTTGTTGTGTTTTCCATAACAGAAGTGTATAATTATAATTCTTGACCACTCATTTATTATAATTACACTGTGGGATTTTAACGTTTGGAGTCGACACAGGCTGTTTCCCATGTTATTTTATCATTTAAGTAAGATATCAGAGTCCTCTTTTAGTCGAGATTCCCCAACCTTTCACACCAGAACTCACAAAATAACCAAACACTGGTAATATATCTTGTGAGAATAACAATGCCCCACTGTGTTTTTGAACAGAAAACACTAATCATTTGGCTCATTTCAGCCCTTTCTCTATCTACTGAATTATTGGTAAAAGGAAGCTGTTACCATTATATAACATTGCAAGGTGGAGCATTTTTAATTAATAATAAAAGGTTACTCAAACATGTGAAAATGAAACTCAACACAACTCCAGCTGTGTTTTTAATGAGGTAACAGCATTAGAACATAGTTAAAAGCTCACACGAGTCAATTTTGTGTAATCTAGGTCCTTTCATGTTTGTAATATTTAATGAGCATATGAGTCAATATTTTTTAAAAAGTCTAATTTATTTCACAGTTTAGCCCCCCCTGTCTTCTTATGCATCATGAGCTGGAGCTGGTTATTAAAGATCACCAAAACAACTACCGTATTTTTCGGACTATAAGGCGCATCTAAAATCATTACATTTTCTCACAAATCAACAGTGGCCTTATAATCCAGTGGCCTTATGTATGACCTTTGGTTGTGTTTAACCTCCAACCCATTTTATGTTGTAACATTACGGCTAATAACGTATTACTCCACGAGGTGAATATAAAATAATAAGCCTGGGAACGAATTATAAGGCGTGTGCACAAGATATTAATACGTGCACACGGGTTATGAGACACCTCAAGAGAGTCCTGAGAGAGAATGGGCGTCGCCATCGTAGTTTTTCTGACCTAGGAGCAGCTACGTATAGATTTCATCATCAGCCAACTTAATACCCCAGGTCACCTCCACGGTGTATAGATTTTCATCAGCCAACTTAATACCCCAGGTCACCTCCACGGTGCCGCTGGATGCAGCGAACTGCCTGAACACATCCATGATGGATGTGCTCCTTCCTTCTGCATGATTCACACAAGTTTGTATTGCGCAAGTCATTCCCAGTTCCACACCATGGAAAGTGAGGGAATGTGTTCTAACGTGCTCCAACTCTTTGGATATAAAACGCGCACTCCTTAACGCAAAGCGTGGGCACCGGCTATAACTCGGTAATGTGGTACGGTAATGTGTGTCCTCTATCTTGAGACCTCTGGTGGTTATATTTTGCTATAATGAAAGACGCTTACGCCCCCTAGTGTCTGACATCTTCTGCAGGAGTGCATCTCGTGTGTGATAAGGTGTACTCACCCTCATCACCATTTATGCTCTTTGGACCTCATTTGCGAGTCTCTGATGCAGTGGTGGTATTTGTTTGCTTTTAGATGGGAAGCAGTCCTGGAGAAGGGGGCAGTAGGGGAAGCTTATGCCCCCTACTGTCTGAATCCAAGGAAAACTGACAAAAGGAATTGTTAATTCTACGTTTATAACAGGAGACCGAATGAACCTTTACCAAAGATCTCTATTTCAAATCCTCTGCTGGACAGTAACAGAAAATGTGTGTTGTTTAATGAATACAGCAACAGAAACATTTTTTCTCAAAACAAAGCCAAACTAAATCCTACATGTCCTCCCACACTCACCGCTCACCTCTGCTTCTCCAGATTAAATATTCATATAATTCAACCACTTGACGAGTTCCAGCATCCTCCTTGCTGTCTTGGCTCTGCTGCTCCGTCCCTCCTGCATAACTGGAGCTTTCTCTTTCTCATTGAAATGAACTGCCTACATGATTAGTATGTAGAGACATGATTCATATTACAGGCTCACCTCTGTTCACTCAGCTCATGCGTTCATTAATTACTCATCTCTCAGACTCACACTAAACGTGACAACTGTTAGACCAAGATACAACCCTGCAGCCCCCTCCACAGTATCCCCACCTACTCGCTGATAATTGAGACACTTGGCTTAATTACTAAATAACTTTTCAAGTGTCTGTACTCATTACAAATTACAAAGGCATAAATCTGAAGTGCTAAAAAGGAAACTTTGCTCTCTGCCTTTCTAATATTTGCTTTGAGGGCAATCAAATCTGCACGTGGTGTGTTTGTAAAAAACTTAAGTTGTTGATCACTATTGGTGAGCTGAAGTAGCCAAAAGGAATATTGAATAGACTTTGTTTTTGCTTTGCAGTACTTCATTATACGATGGAGAAGACGGGGTATTTTTAAATTTGGGGGAATGTGTACTGGGATCAATTTGCACCTATGGGGGGAACTCTAACGATAGATCACTTGGACTTTAGGTCCCCAAGTGTTCAGATGTGGGGCTTCGTTTAATCAACTTGCAGAGATCTGTTGGAGCTTTAGGGACAAAACTAAAATTATGTAAGAATTTATATTATTAGACAAAATATCCACAGTCTACAGTATCTCCTCCATATTCAATCTCTATAATACTACATGGGGCACAATGGCATAATGATTTGCACTCTTGCCTCAGAGTAAAGAGGTTCTGGGTGTTTTTTTCTGTTGACTCAGGGTTATTTGTGCAGAGTTTGTGTGTGTCGCCCTAAAACACATGGAAGAGGCTACTCATTGACTACATGCACACAAAAAAGCAAATCATTATCTCATCGCTGAAGTGTTAGAATAATTGTGTATTTTATCCCATCTATACTATAATCATATGTTAGAAATACCTGTGTCCTAATAACCTATTTGTGTTTGAACTGTGTACAGTTTGTTCTTCACTGGTTTCGTCACTTTTTCCTGCACTTGTTTTGGGAACAAAAACAAAGATAATGTGCAGAGTTTGTGTCTATGTCTATGTCTATGTCGCCCTAAAACACATGGAACAGGCTCCTCATTGACTACATGCACACAAAAAAGCAAATCATTATCTCATCGCTGAAGTTATAAGCTGATCTAAATGCCACAGAAACAGTTTCATCTCTTGTGTTTGTGCTTTTTCACACACGTGCAGGTTTTGCCTTGGAATATTGTGTAAAAAAAGAGCAAACTAACTTATTTTTTCTTCTCTATTTCTTCTTGTAAATATATTAAATGGAGATTAGCAGTTCCAGCGCTGAAATTATCCGGATGATTGTAGCGAAGGTGTATGGAGTTTAAAAACACAGTGCGGCACTTCCTATATGACCACATAATATCACTTCTGTACGAGAAATGCAGGATTTGAGGGTTAAACGTGGGTGAATTAAAAAAAACACAGCTCCAGGTATGTTTGTTTGGAGGAAATAACATCGGAGCAGATCAGTAATAGTACTTTATTAATTAGCTTGTATTTTGTTAACCAATCACATCTTTTCGTGACACCAAAAGAACATGGGCTTAATCGTAATCCTACAATATCACAAACATGTTGCTGGATTCATTATTTATGCAGCGTTTTTTATATTGGAGAGACTATTTTCCAAACAATGTACTTGGATTGCCTTTCCTCTCAGGTCAGGTGAATAGATGGCGGAGTTGGAGGTCATTATTCTCAAATTAATGAAAGATTCTCTGGTTAATGTCCTTTTGTTGAAGCGTTACATTTTACCTAGCACCTCGGGGGACTCTATTGAGGCTCCATCAATGAGCTCGTAATTTCTTTCTCCTCATATTAATAGGCTTTTTCTTTTTGTCTGCATTTTATCGGCGGCATACAGTCCCGTGTGTTGCTTGGTTAAATTCTCGCCCATGGCACAGGGTCTATTACGTGTTGATCATAGTGTTTTAATGCGTCCTTTGTGCGAGTTATGCAGGGAATAATGTCACTTTAAACACCAGCGGAGAGGATTTGAGAGCTTCTCAGATACAAGATGGATGCTCAGAACTGTAAACACTAAATATGAAACAATCCAATTTACTTTTGGGTAATTTATACAGGTCCTACATGACATAAATTTGAGCGTTGTGAGCTTTTAGCCGACCTTTTACCTTTTGCTCAGGGCAGAAATGATCCAAATGATTCTAATGAAGGTGCAAACACAGTAGAGCACTTCCTGTATTACCACATGACATTACAAGGTGGAACAGAGTGTTTAAGAGAAGAAGTTCCTAAATATGCAGGGTTTGTGTGTTTAACAGACAGTATATATATATATTTTTTTATTTTTTTTCTATTATCATTACCTCACTTTCATCTGTAATCTCTGTTTTGTCTATACTTGAATGTTTCTGTTTTATTTTGTCTATATTTGAATGTTACTTAATGTTTACTTGGTTTGCACTTTTCTTTTTTTTTTCTTGTCGTTTGCACATTTTCTCTTCTTTTTTAAATGTTTTTAAATGTTTGCACTGATGTGGGAGAGGACAGCAGTTTTATGTGCTATAGATCTTGTATGTATATGCACATGTGACAATAAAGAGAAATTGAATTGAATTGAATTGAATGGAACAAAATTCAACTCCAGGTATGTTTGCAATGAGGAAATCACATTATAACACAGATCAGATAATAACTTAATATGAGCCCTTTAAAGACAATACTGTAGTAGATGTTGCTAACTGCAAGCTGCAAGTCATACAGGAAGAGCTCCACTGTGTTTTTAAACTCCATCCATCCATCCACACTTCACTGCAATCACTTGGATCATTTCAGCCCTGGAATGTTCGATCTCTACTGAAATAAAGGTAAAAGAGCTTTAAAAACTACAACTACATGACATCACGAGGTGTAGCAGGGCATTGTCAGCTTTAGGGATATAGACAGACTAATAATAAAAAAAATTATTCAAACAAATGTGAATGAAACAGAACACAACTCCAGATCTGCTTTTGATGACGTTGCATTGCTTCTTTTCCACTTCTGGGACATCCTCCTGCAGAGACCACAGAGCAACAGGAGCCGGAAGTAACAACATTTGTGAAGACGCCTGCAGCAAACACCGAGGTAATTACACCTCCTACTCTATTGTCTTTAAAAACAACCCAAGAAGTTCAGGTTAAAGACATGTTGTGGTGGATTTGATAAGAGCGATGGTGCCAAAGCAAAGACTGTCTCCTTTTACTACTGCTGAGCCTGATGTCCGCTAATTCTCTTTAGCAAGGCCAATGTTTATTACCACAGCGATCATAATTCAGAGTAATCATCAGGGTGCTCCAGTTTTATGTCAGCCAATAAAAACTCAAAAGAGATCATATCTAGTTATTGAGGCAGATAGGGGAGTATGCGAGAGCAGTTAAACAACATCTTTGACCATTGGCAACCTGCATTTTAATTACGCTAGTGAAAAACAAGATCTAAGCCAGAATGCACTTTAAAACCCCACATTATAATATTATGTGTAAACTGAATCCTTATTCCCTATGGTGTGCTTGTTTTTTTCTCTTGTAACGGAACCAAATGTTCCCAAGACATCTGGCAACAACAATGTCCACACGTAGTTAATAAAGTTTTTATTAAGCAAAAACAATGGGATGATAGATTGTAGACAACAATGAACAGAGCTGCTCGATAAAAGCGCCGAGCCCCACAGCCCAAACAATCCACTCAAATTGGCCTCTCGCAGAATTGTACATAATGATTTCAAACATGCTCTGTCTGTATTCAGGATCCAAAAAATGCGGCCAAACTTTGCAAATGTTTTGTTAACCGAGTAACGAACCATCTCAGGCTGGCAAATGTGATTCAAAGCTCATAGCGCTGCACAAGCAACAGACCAACATGTGGGGAACTGTAGGCACATTTCAAGTCTTATGCCTCCACAACAAATGTTTTTATTTTATCCACTATGATGTGTCTAATTCATCTTACGTTCCCTGTTTCTGGCCAAAAACCCTGTCACTAATAACATTTGTCCTGCCACCCTCAAATGAGTTCCATGTCAGTATTTCTGTCAAAGCGTGTTCAAATGATCCATTTTATAAAAAACACTCTCGCCAGCGCTCCAGCTCACAGACAAATGAGGTCCAGGTGTTGACTGAGCTCTGGGTGGAGGATATTAAATATTCATACTCAAAATGATGCCGCTGTGGTAAACAACAATGCCTGCAGTACCGAGCTCTGGGTTTACCTGCTCTTTTAGCAATACAAAACCACAGTGAATGAAGTTAAAGATGCACTGTTTAACTTCTGTGACATTGATCTCATGTAGTGGAGCGGCTAAGTACCAAAAAAGTGCCTAATTGTTCATTTTTATGGTACAAGCTTGAATCTTTGCCAGATTATTAACGTCATTTGATATGAAACCACGCCTAAGTCAACCACATGTATTATACTGGGAAATAAACAGGCATCTTATATTGGTTATTTTTAGCACCATAGTACAAAAGGCTGTAGTGTATATGATGAACGATGGATGGATGTTGAAGAAACAGAGAGAGGTTAAAAGAAGCATTTCAAATCCTACTACAACTGGACAATGCAACATAAAGCAAAAAGGTGAACTAACTTTTTGGTCAGGGTCTGTCACCTGCTTATTTCTATGGGCATGGACTGGAATTTTCCTCAGTAAATTAAACAGCCCTACTTTATATTTATTCAGCTGAATCTCATGTGATCAGAAGGCTACAGACAACATGATAACCAAAGGACACATACTGTGAATAGGAAAGAGAGAGACTAAAAAATAAGACATTTAGGATTCGGCAATGAGCTTCAGTGTCGGGACAATGGACAATATAAATGTATTTTCAAGCAAAAAATATGTATAAAACTGTATTTGCACAACTGAGTACAGTGTAAAACTACCCTAGCTTCTGTCTAATTTAGAATCATATGCATGGAATTGGAAAGAAAGAAATAATAGTGCATAGCACAGTTAGAAGGCTGTGTGCTTTATGGTCACTGAGCTTCAGTGTCTGGACAATCCTAATTTAAATTTAATTTAAGTTTTTCAGGCAAAAATATGTATAAAATGATATTAGTGCATGTGAATCTTATAAAGGCGATGTAAAACTGTCCTAGCTTTATTTCCTTAGAATATGTATGGTATTTGGAAATAAGTATTTAATAGAAGACATTTAAAATTGCAACAAGAAGTACATGTGGACAATACACATAATGAGTTCCAGTGTGGACAATGCGAGTGAATTTTACTTCCACAAGGTCATTAAATGTCCTACGCAGAGATAACATTAACAAGAGCCTCTCCGAACCAAGGACTTCCTCAGGCTTTCTCAGCAATAACTTTTGAAGGACCCTCCATCTGAAAAGTTACACAATGCACATTGAAGTTTTAAAGATTTTTTCAGACTTCTTATTTTTATTTGAATAATTTTAATATGTATTTTCATTTTATTTGCCTTGCATAGATGTTACAAATTCTATATACTGTTATCAAAAACCCAATAACTATAGCTTTGAAAGACAAAATATTTTATTAAATCCACACAAACCTTATATTTGAGGAAAAGAGTCAAGTGACCTCTTAATGCTTTGGAGTTTAGAAAAAAAAAAAGTTGTTTAGCATTACAAAAATGATAACTATAAGACTATAAGGAAGGGATTATGTAGTAATTTGATGCCGTCCTTGTTTTCATGTCGTCCATTTTATGACATGTGCAGTTCTCAGCTCCAGTGTTAAATTAGACTTGGTTCTATATCCAGAAATATTAGTTTTGGGCGTGTAATCTGACAAAGTTTCATGCTTGTACCATAAAGGTTAACTATTTTAGCCCTTAATAGCTTCACTAATGGTAAAAAAAAGTGTCTGGTTGCTTTTGTGGATACATGGCTCACATTCATAACAGTTTCTGAAATTTTGTTGGTTTTTAACATCATATCATGGGATTTTAACCAACTAGAAGTGCAGCAAAAGATGCAAGTAAAGGCCTTTTGGATTGTGTGAAATTAACAGTTTTTCCTGTATCCATGAAGACCGACTACAGTATGAAGCCCTGGATATTTGAGGCGTTTTACACAATATGCGGCAGCAAATGTGGCTCGACCTTCCAGAGGAAACACTTTGAAGGAATGAGCCATTTTATCAATGAGCAAAACACCAAAGCGGAGTAAGACTGACGCCTTTTCTGTTGTGTTCATGCTCCTCCCCCTGGACACTGAAGGACACAAGGTATTTTTTGGCTCTTCTTCTCCACAACTGAACACAGAACTACTACGCAAAGGCGACTGGGAAGTGCAGCGTGAGTGTGGCTGCAGCAAAAGTTGAATTTCCCTCAGGATCAATAAAGTCCCTCTTACTCTCTCTCTTTAATTAGAAATGCATCTTAACAAAGACTCTGCCTGGTCTCTCCATGGATCAGACTTATAACCGGTAGTGTCACCTGCTTTCTCTACAGAGCAACAGATCAATCCAACGCCACACTGTGAAACATTAGCAATAACACCTACGCATGGATAAGCATTTGTCAGACCTTCCATCAGAAAAGTTACACCTTCCGTTAGTAATCCATCTTAACAAGTGCAGGGTTTTGATGGAGCGATGACTTCTGCAATTCTGATTACTGCTCAATAGCCATTTTTACCATAATGATTTTAGCTCTGACTATAACAGCTCAGTAAATCATCTATGGTTTCCGAGTCTTACATATTGTTCTATGGTTGCACATTCAGACTGATTAAATGCATGAATCCGATATCTGGTCGACCATGAGAAGCTAAAATAATGAACCGAATGCAGCATCAATTAGCAAGTACCGCGAGGCAGCCTTAGATAACGCTTACCAATGCATTCTGAAAAGTCAAAGACAAAGTGAATGGGTTGTGAGTTGCACTATAAAAGTTGGTGTGTGGTAAAAAAAAATAAAACAATATGAGTTGAAAAGAGTTACATCTGACTGAGCCTTGAATCTCCAAAGCAGAACGGAAAGTGAAATTTAGCTTTTGGTAAATGGTCCCATGAGCTGATGGATCCTGGCTTTTGTGAGAGAAAAAAATGTATTCGGGGGGAAACTGTCATCACATCAGAGAAAGACAGACGTGAGTAATACATTTCACTGCGCTTCAGAAAAAAGGATGTATCAAAAAGAGTTGCAAGGGCACAGGGACAAACAGATCAGGCTTACTTACTGCCATAGTGAATCCAAGGTGATGTGGAGACGCTGTAGAAACAACTTGTGACCGGGACAGAATGCAACGATCTATAGAAATAACAAACCACAACTGACACAATATAATCACGTACAAATACATTTTCATGGTTTTCAGAATGATGCGAAATTGGGGCTGTTGCCATAGCAATATACATTTCAATACTAAATATTATATCTTTTGAATGCTAAAAAAGTCCTTCAAAATGCTAAGCTGAAACCTGGAGTGGTTTAGAATGGTAAACTATATTTTTTTAATTGCTACATTTCCGAGTGGTTTCCAAGTTTCATGTTACAAAAATACCATAGACAAATACCATGAAAGTGCCTTGCTCAAGGACACAAGTGCCGAAAGTGAAGATCGATACAGTCTGCATAAAAGGAGCTGTATTAGGCTATTTTCTGGTAATGTTGTTTCTTCATCAAAAACATGCCTGGATTTGGAACACACAAACTCTGCATATTTAGGCTGATTTAGTCTGAAACAGAAAACACCACCCTGTGATGTCACAAGGTGATACAGCTGCTCCATTGGGATTAAAAACTCCATACACCTTCACCTTCACTAGAATCATTTGAATGATTTCAGACCCACTGAACTAAAGATAAAAAGCTTGAAATTTGCCACATCATGACATCACAAGGTGGAACAGATCATTCTGAGCTTTGGGGATAGACTAATATTAAACAATATTAAAACATGTGTGAATGAAACAAAGCAACATGAGTTATGTTTTTGCTGAGGATTCTAACATTAAAAAAGCTCACAAGAGTCAGTATTGTGTAATATAGGACCTTTAAGTATTTATCTTTAATCTCATTTTATCTCATGTTATTCATATTTTTAACATTTTCAACAGATCAAATTGAACTTTGATGCTCCTCAATGGCTGCACATAAAGAGACATTTGTTCTTGACTCTTGCCGTACATAGACATGTATTATGGCCCAATAGTAACTCAACAAAGGCAAAGAGACACGCATCGGCAAACTAAAGGATATTGGCAGTGTCATCCATTGTATTTTATTTATTAAGAATTTTTATTACTTTTATAAAAATACTGTTATCATGAGATATTATGAGGTTTGGTGTTATCTGCCTTATGGATGTCGCACCCTTTCCTCACTGCTTAACCCAACTGTGGTGGATAAACTTGAATGTAAATTATACCTAAATGTAATTTCCTGTTTATTGAGTGAGTTGAGTTTTTTATTCAATTAAGAAGGAAATATATGTATTAAATGAAGTACAATTGAAGTGAGTATTTTGCAGAGAGTTTTAGAGATAAAGAATTTAGCTAGATTTTAAGAGATTCAATTGATTTCTTAAATTTTCAAGCTGTTTTTGCATATTTGCTCAAAGCCGAGACAATAAATTTGCTAAAAAGAAGATTACATTTAGCAAAGAAGATTAAATGTGCTAAAAAATTAAGTCACAGCCATTTCAGCAGGTTTAAAACCATAAAGAAAAATACTTTTTACTTTTCAGTCCTGATCTAAAATGTAGTAGAGTAAAAAGTACAGATAGCCCCTCTCAAATGTAGTAAAGTAAATGTAAATAGTTTCCACGGTAAAATGTACTTAATTAAGTACAGATGCTTAAAAATTGTACTTACTAAGTATTGTACTTTTACATTTGTACTTCATTACCTTCCAACACTACTGACACTAATGATAAAGATCTATGAAAGTAGCTACTGTGAACAACTATTTTTGTGTGTATGATTTTGTTTGGGGTAACTGCGAAATTGAGATGCAAATACTGATGTAATGCTTTAAGATCCCTGCTAAACATCTCAAATTCCCGAGAATGCCTCTGAGTGGCAGACATTATGAGAATTATATCCAGGATTCCTCCATCTTACACAAGCACGGCTGCTTTTTCTCACACAACAGTCTTAGCAAGATCCAACTGCGAAAGGCGCCGCTTCCAACGCACTAAACCTGCTAACACTGAGCTGCCCGCTACATCTGCTTCTCTATTTCACTCAGAGCTGGAGTTTTGGGTGGAATTTTGACGTTTCAAACTGCATTGAAATTGGATTAGGAACTTTATCTGTGTAGTAAATCGTTTTGTGAAAAGATGAATACCTCCATCTCTTGCTCCAATCTCAATCCTTTTTGGGGGAAATGGTTCTAGTCACAATAAACCCGGTGCTTTGATGAGAAAATCGCAGCCATTTTATCTATGCTTACTCGACAATCGCAGCCTTTCCAACAAAAGTTATTCTGTTCTATAGGTCTCAAGCACTTCACAGTTCGATATAATATCCAATTATCTCATGTTGGTCTCCTCTGTGTGCTTTCCAATTTCCCCATGACCAAACAGAAAGAGCTGGGTACAGGTGGAGTGGCCCACCTGCCACTGTGACTAAGATTAATCAGTGGAATTACAGAGATAGTGGCCGGCCAAAGGAATCAACCATCTTCTAACCAATGTTCATTCAAACCTATTTACCAATCCCATGTGACCAGGTAATAACTGTTTATCTCATAAGGGGTCTTGGAAATCCACTATTTTTGTTGAAATGGTATAAAACTAACAGCACTTGGTAAGTGAAGCTCATGTCACTGTGGAGAAGTTCTGTCGCTGACCGACCATCAGGCATTTTTGACTTGCAGTTTAATATAACAAACCAACAGATGGGATGATGATGGACGATTGTTAGTCGCCATATGTTATGGCCTATAATCTATATATAGTTTATAGTGTCAGCTGGAGATCAGTAGTACAGAAGCTGTTTTTCTTTTATCATTATACAAAAAAAAATCACAAAAATGTTGATTTTCTAAGTAATAATAATAATGCTTTAGTCTTATATTGGGCTGTTTCAGACGCTCACAGTCACTACAATTCTGTGCATCATTCACACACCACATTCATACAAGGGAATGTGGAGTGTCCAGCCTCAAGACAAAGCTCTGCCTTGCTTAGCTTCAGAAATCTCATGAGACTGGGCTTTGACAAGAAGGTTTGGTCACAAATATTTTTTTATTTTATATTACTTAACACTTTTCTATGTCACAAATACACTTAAACTTGGATTTGTTCTTTTAGCAACCCCTTGCGGCGCGAATTTATATTTCTGACCCCATCCAGAATGATCCAAAAAACAACCCAAAGTTTCAAAAGACTTTGGTGGATATTTTTCTTTCTTTTTTTCTTTCACCTTCTTCGGTGGAGGTCTGCACTCTCCAAGTGTTCTTTTAAAATCCCACTCAAAATCAACAGGGACCGGCCTTATTCTTTGTATGGAGGAGAAAACGAATTGGACTTGCTGGTCAGTTCAGCTTTAGCCCTAGAGGCACTGCTAGGGGGAAGAAAAGATGCAGTACAAAGCAGGTGGGAGTGCGTCTCTGCGGGGAGCCTGACAGGAAACAGCCCCCTTAGTGGCAGGGTGGTGGACCGCTGGTGGGCCGAAGACTCGCTGACCCTTTTATCAGGCTGTGGCTCTCGCTCTGCACTGCGCTAATGACTGAGCCGTCTGTCAGAGAAAAGAATAGGCTAAAGCTGGTTCCCTGGCTTCACTCATGGTGCCAGATGACAGCTTGGCAAAGACGAAATAACTTCTTTCAGATTAGTATTACTCATATCCAGAGATAAACATCAGGGGGCTTCACCTGTACAGAAAATGCATAAGCACCTACAACCACCAACACTGTCACTACACCAGGGTCCTTAAGGTGCCACTGTCTAGACTCAGGTGTGTTTTATCAAACCAGTGCAAATGCCTGATGTGAGAAGCAGCTGTTTGGCCAGACTGGAGGTGGTTTCACTAACAGGCGAGTTAA
>KN491945.1:18513-33407 GCA_000787155.1 Scartelaos histophorus
AAGAAACATCAGTCAGGGCAGTAACACATTTTGAAGCAGCCTGTAGTTCAGAGTTGATGGTTTGACTCTCTAACATTGCATTCTCCCTTTAAAGAGTCCATATTATGTTGTTTTCTGATCTGTTATAATGTTGTTTCCTCATCAAAAACACACCTGGAGTTGTGTTTTGTTTCATTCACATGTTTAACACACAAATCCTGCATATTTAGGTTGAGTTCTTCTCTCAAACTGAAAACACTCTGTTCCATCTTGTGTTGTTATGTGATAATACAGGAAGTGCTCCACCGTGTTTTTAAACTCCAAACACCTTCACTAGAATCACTAGAATCATTTGGACGATGCCCTGGAATCTCCACTGAACTAAAGGTAAAAGGAGCTGTTCACATAAATCCTACCACTACATGACATCACAAGGTGGAACAGAGCGTTTTGAACTCTGGAAATGTGGGCAGACATGTGTGAATGAAACAGAACACAACTCTGAGTATGTTATACTCCCTTTAAGAGTACTTAGAAATACTTCCAAAGAAGACTTGAGGGTGATGTGATTTGTGCCGCTGAATTCATTATGGCAGATTTATATTTGTTCAAGTCCAAGTAGAGAGTCGATATTTATGACCTTATCTGGAAATGATCCTAAAAACAAACCAAACTTTCAAAAGTTGAAGAATTTTTTCCGCCTTCGATGCTTCAGTGGAGCTCTGCACTCTTCATACATTATTGTAAAATGTATGTCAAATATTTTCATGTTTTCTATTTTGGCGTTTGTGGTTTGGTGACAGTCACATATGCACAACACCTAAAGCATCACACCACCTGCTGGCACCAGATTATGAGTCTGAAGCAGAAATGTTCAGGTTGCCCTTTAATTATATTACATAAACATCTATTACATATCTTGCTGCATCTTTTGAAAGATTTCCAACAATTGTAACAGTTAATTGGATATTGATTTATGTATTGACTACATTTTCTATGGAAATAACCTCTCTCTCTCTCGTTAGGTCAGGTCGCTATGTTCACTTCTTTTAAATGGCTTTCCAAACCATGAAAATTAATAAAATAAAAAAGAGTGACCTGAAAGAATCATTGCTATTAACCTTGCACAGCAAGATGGATTCTCCCAGTATTTGTGAGTTTATAATTCATCTTGACGGACTTGTGTTGTAAGGTTAATTGGCAGAGTCGTCCAATCACAGAGCAGCATTAACATTTCTGCAGAAACCAAAAGTAGCATCACAACAGCAACAGACGTGCTTCATCCTATTTTAGTGAGTGAAAAATGTGTAAAAAGAAGCACTTTGTGCATTTGTTGACGGGGAAGATCTGTGAAGGATTTAACAAGATTGTTCAGCTTGTTCTGCTTCGGCCAATCAGATTCAAATAATTGACATGACATTACACATTTTCCAGCCACATTTAGTGAGAGCCGCCCCAGACTGATCAGGTCCAGAACTCAATTCAGAGTGACACACACATCAGTGTGGAGGTCTGCTTACATTGTTCTGATGTTTCTTCAGGGAGTTATGTGAAATCACTGCTGTACTATAGATACTGTATCTGTTACTGTTCAGACATGTCTCAACTTTGGCCAGTTTCCAGCACGTTGTTTTACTATGAAACACCAGTGGAATAACTGCAAATAGTTATATTTAACACACACTGTGGAACATCAAAGCAAAACCACAGATATAAAAAGTTACAGTGCAAACTGAAGTCGGGTATATACTGTTCTGCGTGCCATTCAAATCAAAGACATTTCATTTAGGAGTCTCTTTTTTCACAAACTCTGGCAGTTTTCTGGTTATTGACTATAATTTGCCCAAACATGTGAACTTTTAGGTAGTAATTTTGGGCACTTACATGCAGAAGCAGTTCTTAACCCCAAGCGTGCTATTTAAAATGATATTAGTGTAAGAGTCCATCCGGCAGACTAATATTAACAACTTTAAATACCTGTACAGCCTTGATCCATCTGACAGCTTATATTGAAGTATAATAACTACAAGCTTTTGAGAGATATCCTTCATCAGTCATAGCCGCAATTATTTTCACATGGGTTTTTACAAGGTCATAATCTGTCATTTAAATGAGCCCAAGTTAAACAGGGGCAGATAGAACGTGAATAATGTGGAAGAAATGAGCAGCAGAGAGTGAGCCTGAGAGTGTGTGTCCAAGCCTGAGAGTGTGTGTCCGAGCCTGAGAGTGTGTGTCCGAGCCTGAGAGTGTGTGTCCGAGCCTGAGAGTGTGTGTCCGAGCCTGAGAGTGTGTGTCCGAGCCTGAGAGTGTGTGTCCGAGCCTGAGAGTGTGTGTCCAACCCTGAGAGTGTGTGTCCGAGCCCGAGAGTGTGTGTCCGAGCCCGAGAGTGTGTGTCCGAGCCCGAGAGTGTGTGTCCGAGCCCGAGAGTGTGTGTCCGAGCCCGAGAGTGTGTGTCCGAGCCCGAGAGTGTGTGTCCGAGCCCGAGAGTGTGTGTCCGAGCCCGAGAGTGTGTGTCCGAGCCCGAGAGTGTGTGTCCGAGCCCGAGAGTGTGTGTCCGAGCCCGAGAGTGTGTGTCCGAGCCCCTGAGAGTGTGTCCAAGCCTGAGAGTGTGTGTCCGAGCCCGAGAGTGTGTGTCCGAGCCCGAGAGTGTGTGTCCGAGCCCGAGAGTGTGTGTCCGAGCCCGAGAGTGTGTGTCCGAGCCTGAGAGTGTGTGTCCGAGCTGTGGTCCTGGGTTAGACCTGGCTAAGGTGTCCCACTCTGATTTGGTCCCTTCAGAAACCACGGCAAATCAGCTCTGCACCGTAACCAATTCACCCAATTCACTCAACAAAAGAAATTATATTGCAGTGTGTGTGCGTGCGTGCGTGCGTGTGTGTGTGTGCGTGCGCGTGCGTGTGTGTCCACAAAAGGTTAGCTGGTTATATTAAGCTTATATCCTTTTTCCTTTCCTTTTTTTTTACACAAGTATAATCTAAGACAAATTGACACAAAATAAGTATTTAGTTATTCTTAAGCAGGTCTTGATTAAGCACTAATAACTGTAATAATTACAGAGCTGAAAGACTCATGACCCTTTGGTAAAATATTCAGCTCAAACCTCATTTTGATGATGTCCACATCACAGTAATGAGTCAGGAACAGTGTGATTTGTGTTAAAACATACAACTGCAGCCGTCACTGACATGATCACATAAACATGTATATTTACAACTACTACCACTTTTACAACTGGCCTTTACAGTACTGTAAACATTTTACAGTATTCAGTGGCCCCCATCACTGCTACTGCATGAGAAATACTGCATGAGCCAGTCTGACAAGACCAAACCCAGGTACTTTCGGGGGATCAAACCTAGTGAGAAATGCAAGTGGACTAAGATAGAGAAATGCTGACATTTGAGTTAAAAGCCTCTCCACTCCATGTTTGAAGAGTATCAGGCTGATTTTGTGTAAATGGCTTATAGCTGCAGGCCATCATGGCTGCAAAAAAGCCTGTTATGGCGCCTATAGGCTTCACTCTATCGCTGCCTGCAATAGTCCGGTGGCCAGGGCAAAAATTTAATTAAAAACAGAGTAGAGGAGAAAAGTGTGGACATGTTGACTGGAGGTTACACAGGCATTGCAGAGCTGCTGCTGCTCAGTGGGGTCCTCACCATGACGTTGGGTTAGGCGTGTGGTGTGGGTCTGTAGCCTGTGCGCTCTGGCTGTTTGATTTACACAGTCATGCTCCTGTTATGTGTGCTGCAGGTCACAGGTGGACGCACAGAATCATTGTGCCAAAATAATGGGATTGAATGTCAGTGGGCTTGCTGCTCCCCTCAAAGGAAATAAATGGAACCCAAATGACAAGGTTCAGGGACGAGACATCATCATAGAGAAAATATGTGTGTGGATAAATAAAAGCTGGAGGTGAAATGTTGTGTCAAAAAGGAATAGAAAAATGGCTGTTTAAGGACTGTCTGGGTTTATTAGTGTGATGCCTGCTGTGATAATGTATTTGTCCAAAGCAGAGGTCATAAACAGCTGTTGTATGTGCCCTGCTGCCAAGTTTGGGAGCAGCCATTAAAGCACCAGGGTAACTTTCCAGGACTGCTCATTTCCAAAAGCTGCAAAGGCAATTTTTCTACAAATGTCATGTGGAGGAGAGCTATAAAGTAAGAGTTTACATTCATCCAACATTGAGGGTGATGAAATATATAGGAAATAGTCATCCAAGTACCGTGTATACCTCCGTATGCCTCTCTAGGTATTACTTGCTTGCAATAGGCCCTGTGCACAGTCTTATTAAAATCATAAAGCATAAAATAAACTATTAAAGTTCAAATTGATTAAAAAAAATGTTTAATATGTAGAATACTTCAGCTTGTGGTGTTTTTTCATGTTTATTATAGCTCAAATTAGCATTAGCATTGAGTACCTCCTTGTTTCTATGGATGTGTCATTGTATCAGCCTTAAATTTGTTCAGTTAGAGGCATTTTTATTGCTCAAAAATACCTCAAAAAACAGACCCAGAAAAACACGTTGTCTTACTTGGCCTGGTTTTGTATCGGAAAAGTTAAATCCTGCAAAACATTCTTGACACAACAATAACGTAATAACATTGAGAAAAGTATTTGACTGGCACTTCACCAGAAAAGTTACCCAATGCACCTTTAAATATTTATCCATTTTAGCATGACTAGGCAAAAACCACATAAATTGGAGAGGAAGTAGTGACGCTATGTGGTTGCTGGATGATATTGAGCTTTTTGTCCTCCTAAAGCTGGTCCCTGTCTGAAGAAATCTGCAGTAGCATTTTTTTTAATCAATCATTTTTTGTGAGACAATCAAATATTTTATTAGATTTGAATAACTTAAGACTTCATTTGAATCTAATGTTTGAAAAGATCGTATCTGTTATGCTAAACTATTTTTCTCTTATTTGTATTTAATGACAAAAACAGAATCTGCAAAAGAAAAAAATGTGCACCTGTGTCTAAAAGATAAAGTGCCGCAGGGTAAAACCTGTAGCTTGAGAAGAAAATGTAGCGCACAAAATTTTACAATGTGTAGATAACTCAACAGTTAGCATGGCCTGACCTCGTGCATTAATTTAATTGGCTTTGAGAACGAGCAATTAAACATGGGACAGCTCATGATCCTTTATAGTTTTAATGTCATCGTGTGGCTTTGCCGACTCAGCACTTCTCTCTGTATAATATGATCAAATATATTACCCATAAAGTTGTGGTCTTCCCTCATCCTCTCATCCCACTTATCTGCAGAATATTGACAGCACATGTATAGTCTAAAATTATCAAGCTTTGTCAACACTTAAACGAGTTGAAACATAAGACATAAAAATACTGTAAGAAGGGAACAACTGAACTTCTGATCTCACCCGATCTGACAGAAATAAACCAACCAAAAGTCATCAGTATCATCACGGTGTCATTGAGAATGAATGCCAGGGTCAACATGGAGAGGAAATGAAACATGACCTGTCTCGGAAAGCTACTCAAAAAATATGTTTTAAAAGAAAGGAAAAAAAATCATTCTTGTAAACATTGATGTGTAGTAGCGTAGATGTCAAGCTGTACTGGAATTCATTGATTTTTTGTTACCCTTGTTTTGAAAAAAGACCAAAGGTTTTAAAGCTTTAAAGGTTGTATATTACAAAAAATGAACTCTTATGAACTTAAAGTCATGCTAGAATGTTGCTGCCTCATCAAAAAACATAACAGGAGCTGTGTTTTGTTTCATTCAAACCTCCATCCATGCATTTTCTTTAGATTATCCAGGGCCGGGTTGTGGGGGCAGCAGGAGCTCCCAGCTCCTCTAGGGGGACCCAAAGGTGTTCCCAGGTCAGCCGAGAGTCCCTGGAGTGTCCTGGGTTTTTCCCCGGGTCTCCTCCCAGTGGGACATGCCTGAAACACTTCCCGAGGGAGGCGCCCAGGAGGCATCCAGAACAGACGCCCGAGCCTCCTCAGCCGACTCCTCTCAACGTGCAGGAGCAGTGGCTCTACTTCAAGCTCCTCCCATGAGCTTCTTCTCCAGCAGAGGAAGCTGCTTGTATCATGATCTTCTCCTGTGGGTCATTACCCAGAGCTCCTGACCATAGGTGAGAGTAGGAACGTTTGTGATGAGGAAACAACATTATAACATAGATCAGAAAATAGTGGAACATGACCCAGAACATCATCTGCACATGTGACAGGAAGGTCATCATTTGTGCACATGCAAAATGCTGCACCAGTTCACAGCAGCAGAAGGCAGCCAGCGTAAATACCAGGACTATAATAAAGATTACAATAGAGAGCTGATTGGGTTTGTTCTGTGATTTGCAAGCTTTGTATGTCGAGCTTACAATACAAATCCTGCTTGACAAAAGTAGTAATGTTGCCATAAAATTAGCATAGAAAGCTATCTTAAAGGTGGATTGCTCAACTTTTCTACTTGTCTTCATGGAGATGCCACTGCTTTGCCTGAATGTTCCAAGATATGACATTAAACATCTAACATTTATTCATTAAGAGCTCAAAGATGCAGTTATTCTTCTGTGAATAGATCTGAACTGTAACGTAGCCCAGTGCTGTAACCTGCTGCATGGATAGAATTAGTGGAACATTTTAGACAAAGCAATAACATTTCCACAGAGACACACTCACTCTCCGCCAGAAATATTACACAATGCACCTTTAAAGTAACATCGTATAACTTTGTGCCACATCAAGCACGATTTTCTGAAAATAGGTTAACACCAAACTACAGAACATCCTCCATAGATTTCATACTGTGGATTATTAAGAAGAATAAGAATAACATTTCTTTGGAGACAAACTTTGGAGACAATTTGGAGTCCTTCCCCGAGGCCAAATAAGAGTCCAAATTGTGGAAATGCAAGTCCTGCTCAGAGTAACATGATTTTCAGTTTTCAGTTGAATGAAAACATCCAAAATGAAAAAAAAAAAAAAAAAAGCTTTCACTTTAGTCTGGCTTTAAAGGTAAAAGCAAAAGGCCACAGTATAGACTTCCTTTTATTTTATTTTAGTCTCGTTAATGTGATAGGTGTTTATTACTAAAACCTGCTTATAACAGACTTGTCTATTACACCATTAGCCTGAAGTTACACACGTCATTTCCATTGTCCTTTATTCGACAAGATAACAACCACCGCGTTACATGTACCTGGGACTGTTTATGTAAATACGTGAGGGAGTCAGCATGGGGCACACGGAGCAGGCAGAATGTTAATGTTTACTTGCAGAAAGAAAATTCCCAGCATGCATCAGTCACAGCTCGGACACACGGAGCGACCGAGGCGGGGTGTGCGTGATTGAACACCGGAGGGGAGGGTCCTATCAGCATTTATCTTTGCGATGCACAGCCAGGAGATAAGACAGCCTTTAATTGTGCCTGTGCCTATTGTAGGTCACCAGCCTCCCATCAATCACCTCACCCAGGGCAACGCAGCATCAGCGCACTTTAAGGAACAGAGGGGAGCTGATCAGGAATTATAATAAATTACTCTTTCTGGCATATCCTTCATTAGGGGGAATGTGGTAAGCGAGTAAAATGGATGAACAGAAGAAGGTTTTCATAAAAGTGGTAATAATATTTCTATGGCAAATGGGCCCATAAAAGTGAAATATAGTCTGGGGCAAAATCTGCACTATCATATAGGCATAACCAAGGTTTATCCGCCGCTAGGAGCAAAGTTTGGTGTACTTTCTTAAAGTTGACTTTCTGAAAGAAGTAAGTTCAAAAATAGGCTAACCAAGAAAAAGAAATCTGTTCACTGAATGTCAGGTGCAGTGTGGTGAAGAAACTGATATTCTGCTCTTCACAATAGGCTTAGGGTCCAATTATATGGGTGTGCAGATCAATTATAAAACACACAGAAAGTAAAACTAGTGGCAAATGTTGACGCTGAATTACATTTTTATCATACAGGCTCAATGCAACGTGAATGTGACAGGAGAATGAAAAAGCATTTGGATTTGATTTAAAGAACTGACTTTAAACATTGTACGTGCATGGTGGAAAAGACAGGGTTACTATTAGGATGATCAGACATCAATGCAATTTGCAGCTCTGTTTCCTTATAATAAGCAGAAAAACACAACAATAGCCTTGTTTCCATGGGTTCACTTCAGAATGGATTGGGAAAGGGTCGAGAGTTTATCCAGTGTCTAAAGGGAAGCATATCTCAGGCTGATTGCATCCCCCGCTGAGCATAATGCTGCTAACATTTGCCAAACCAAATGTGTTACATAAAAAGATGTTTCTCGAGCTTAGGCACCTCTCACAGCGCCACAAACTACTCCTACTGCTATTAACACAAATCACCGAATATCTTTGTGTATTGCAGAGTTCAAACTTATGATTAAAAATAAAGTAGGCTATCATTTAAGTATGATTTATTTGAAAGAAAATATTTGGATGATTTTAACTGCTCAGTGCAAACCCCTATGACTTGACTCTGAGCCATACCCATGGAAATGCAGCCCGCCATTAAAAAGCCTCTGTCAAAGAGCTTGAAGGTGAACCGCTGTGGTTATTGGGCTCGCCAAAACCAGACAGTCTGACAAAACTTTACAAAGACAAGTGAGTCCGGAACCATGTCCCGTCTCCGTCATATCCAATGGCCGTGACTGACAGGCGCATCCTCCAAACATCCGACGCTCATATGGTCCGAATGCATCAAAACAAACACGGAGAGTAAAAAGGCCCCAAGTTAAGACAGTTTTTTATGATCCAAAATCGTCTGTGTGCAAACAGGACGTAGGAGGGACTGGCTGATCAGTGAGTGCGACACCAGCGCCAGTCAGAATGTATTTTTTCTAGTAATCCACCATCAAAATCTTTATACTGGGTCTTATGATTAGGATCAATCTTATTACTATGAATAAGTAACTACTATGACTGATGTGCCCTGTATAATTATCATGTAATTACCATAATTACACTTTAGGTACAACATCATTACTTTGCTGTCAAACAGGGTTCTCAAATGTCTCACGCCGGGTCTAAATTAACCATGTGAACCCAGACTGCAAAATGAAAGTGACATTTGCCGTAAATAGATTTAACTGTGCTTATGTGAGTTTAGGCTAAAAAACAGTGTTGTAATTATCAAATCTTTCAAATCCTTTTGTGCAGGAGGAAAAAGTGAACCAGTTTGTTCCAGTGGCGTTAATGCAATGACAGTTTATTGCTTATGGTCTGCATTTAAAGCTGACTCACGATGTTGCCGTACCTGATCACCGGGCGCCCATTTAATCAGTGGCCGACAGACGTGGCTTTGGACCAGGCTATAATTTATTTTTCACACAAACCTGTCACCATCAGAGATAACCATAGAATCAGCTCAACATAACCAAACTGCTTATTTCTCTGTCAATCCTCAATACTTTTCCCCCTTCTCCCTCAGCCTCTCTAATGGTTTTTCTTTTTTCTTGCCACCGATATCGCCATGGCAACTGTGGGTCCTGTATGGAAAAAGCTGTTGAAGATGTAAAGTAGTTCTGGTGGAAAAAAAATCTTCTCGCAAATCCCCCAAAAACAGGAACGAGGCGGCACATCCAGCGGTGGGAAGAGGTGAAGGGATAGCAGAGGAATTAAGCCTGTTATAGGATTACACAGCAGCGTGGTTTAATATAGCGCAAACCTACTCCAATGCGCGAGGTTGCCAGATAATATATTTGCCTTATCTTCTGCATCTCCAGTGGTCAATAGTGGCGCGTGGTGATTGGCAAGCGTATAGATCGACTTCTGTGTTCTACTCGCGATCCGTCTCTGCCTGCCACCCAATTGGAAGGCTGTCACCCAGTAGACGCGCAAATCCCACGGGCCATTATAAGGCCGGTTTAATCCCCGGCACAGCGGAGGCATGTGCGTTTGGAGCGCCGTTCAGAACCATGATACGCTGTCTGTCACATGGATCCGCGGGGGGCACTGTATAGCACTGATCCAATGCTCCATCACAAACGTCTCTTCTCATCTGTCAAGGGGCGACTCTGCTCTTCATAAACTTACACCAGGATTTGTATACTGGAAAAACAAGGCGCAGAATTGGCACTTATGGTTAATTAATTGGATTTTGGTGCAAGATTTGTGGAAAAAACTGAAAATTGCTTGTAAAGTGAGGAAGCTATAGACAGAATGTGAGACCTCTGCAATGTTTAAAGCTGCATTGTGTAACTTTTCTGGCTTTTCTTCATGGAGATGTTTTTGCAGGACAAGTTACAGATCAAATCAGTGGAGAGGCAACCACATGAAATTGAATACATGTAAAGTAAAGCAGTTTATTGTCATCGTACTGTGGAATAATCCAGGTAGAGCAGTGACATAACCATAGAAACAAGCAGGTTGTAACAAAAAGTTACAGGATGCACCTTTAAATCCAGTCTCCAAACTGTTTCATTCTGCACTCTTCTCTTTTAATGCTAATTTTATGATGATTATTTATGTTTCGGTCTGTTTGCGTTGTGATTTTAATGACTTTCTTATTCCGTGACGCACTTTTTGAGTTATTGTGCACGAACTGTACCACACAAATAAACTCGCCTTGCCTTGTTTATGCCTGGTTTCTTGGAAGGGAAGTTTTTGATGGATGAGTATTGGAGATAGTCATTTGTGAACAAGAAAAGCATCCAGCAGGAGATTCTCCAGAGCCGTCACTTTTTTGAGGAAAAAAAAAGTACAGTCATTCTTTTAAGTATGTTGTATAGTGATTGTGTGATTTATAATGATTCCTTATGTGTGAAACTGCTCATAGTTGATAGTAGTTGAAGTTGAAGTACATAGTTGAAGTACAAATAATTATAATAGTAATAACGATTCATTATTAAAGCACTTTAGCTCAAAATTGACTCAAGTATCCCCTTTTCAAATAACAAACGTAAATCTGACTAGAACAGCAGAACATAATATTTGGCTGACCGGTGCCTACCCCGAGGGCAGCACACGGGTGTCTTCTCAGGGATTTTAAAAGGTGCACTGACAAATCCCATAATCCTAATTAAGTATTTCCTCCTATTGCAGCTGCATGTTTACACAGCTAAAGCCCTCATTGGCTTTCCAGGTTCAGTTCAAATACAGACTTTAGGGCAAGCTCCACAAACACTAAAAAGGCAGAGGAGACCGCAGAAAAAGAAATCATTTACAAAAGGAAAATCTATTTAGGGATCGGTGATGGTCAATGGTCGAAGTTTGATCAAACATTTCGACAGGCCAAGAATAAAAGAATTGAAGTTTGTTGTATGCAGATGTTTTACTGCGCTCAATCCTGGAAGCTCTACTGTAAATCAACAGGTCAAAAGAGGATGATGACAACAGACACTTAAGATACACTTCATTTCCAAGAAAGTACAAGTAAGTACACAGACAGTGAATGAGGTGCAGACCATTGAGGATCTGGAGTCACGTGTCTGAAACAACCTGAGCTCAGGGTCGTCCACCAGCCGTGACATCCCCACAAACACGTCAACACAAATGAAAGGTAATAGATTATCTTTAGAAATGTTTATCAGCGGAATATACAGCTCATCTTCTGTCCAATTTTGACAGAGCAGACGATTACATCCCAACAATATGACACACGATGAAAGAGCAGATCCTGGCCAAAACATGTCAAGGTTAGATTCAACACAATGAAGAAAACTGGTGCATGAAGAACACAAACCAAACACACACAATGACCCTCACGGACGTCTTTAATATGACCAGTGGAGCAACACAACACAACAGAAGTAAAGTACTGTACTTAAACATACATTTTAGGAATCTGTACTTTATTTAAGTACATTTTACAGTGGATATTTTTTACTTTCACTTCACTATACATTTGAGAGGATGTATCTGTACTTCTTTACAGAACAAATATACTACATTTTTTAACTGAACTGAAATGCAAAACTATTTTTTTCTGCAGAAACAGTGGAAACAATGGAGGGTTTATTTAGAACAAAAATATAAAAATAAAAACTCATAGAAAAAATATCTATTGAATTGTTTTTGCTTTTTTAGACCTGAAAATCTGAACAAAATACTTTAATACTTTAATACTTGTACTTAAGAAGATTTTTTATGTGATATTTTTACTTTTTCTTGAGTATTTTTTTGTTCCAGTATCAGCACTTTTACTTGACAACATTGAGCACTTCTTCCACTGTTATAAATGCAGCAGAACAGCCGTACAGCTTATGTGTGTGCACTGAGCCCTGGTGCGTGGACACTACACACTGAACACACTGAACACACTGAAGCCCGAGCAGCGGGCACCAGTCTGTCACTTTAAATCGTGCGTGAGCCGCTGTCACCGCCTATGCACTCAGCGGGGGCACTGACATGTTCACACCAGGCCTGAGCGCTGCAGAGGGCACTAGAGTTTAGGCATTCCTCACACATTCTCAGATTATAAAAGGAGGACCGAGGCTACGCTCCAGTCCTCTTCAAGGGCAAAAACGTCACCACAGCAGCTGCATCATAACAACATGGACACGCACTGGTCAGGCACGAGACGAGACGCAAACACAATCGATACGAGGGGACAGGAGGAGATGACGCATGACCCATCCATCACTGGGCGAGCAGGTGAGCACAGACAGGAGGAAATGCACGTCAAACCTGGCAACAGTGTGGAAATAGACTAATTATGTTTTAAATGTATTAGTCCAGTTACAATAAAAACGTCATGTCCAGGTAAAAGAAAAATATGTTAATTATTAAAAGAAATACTGCACTTTCCAACTGATTTAGGCTTACTAACTACTTAAAAGTTGTATAGAGGATTTTCCAGGGAACTGTTTGTCCTTTTTCAAATGCTGCACATTTTCCTTTGCATTAAAATCACATTTTCAGATACAAAATAGCACATTCATGTCCTGAAAAACATCTATCAAGCTATTGGAAATAAAATATGTTTCCCAATGATGATCAGAAGTTACAGAAGTGTCCAGAAGTAATTTAGCTCCAAAGTGTCATTGTCAGTGTCTTTAGACCCTCGTCTGCTTCAGTGACGCCATTGCTGGATGGAATCTCCAAGAATAACCTTCCTTTGGGTTTACTCCTTTTCCCTTCTCTTCTCTGGTCACCGACCTAAAAACAAACTTTCTTTTGCGGCGAACTGGTAGTGGATTCTTGTCTGTTATTGTAACAAACTTTGTGCTAACTGGGAGGAAGCTACAGCTCGAAAAAGCCTCTAAGAACCGCTGCATTGGTTTAGTAAACAGAAAAATGGGGTGGCCTCGTTTTCGTTTGGCCGATGATTATCTGGCCCCACCACATCCACAATTTATGGATTTTCATTCTTTTTGTTTTGGTCATCAGGCTGCTGCATGTCTATAATGCTATCACTGACAATTTGAAATAAACCAAAAACTAAATACATCTTCCATACAACGTTTAAGTGGCGAGGAGTTAGGGTATTCATTATCTATTTTATTTATTTATACTTTATTTTATCTGATTGTGGTGGAAGTGGTGAAACAAATATAAAGCTGTTTTTAATCATGTGTTGTTCTTTACACTATAATTTAAATGCAACGCTGCTTGAAAGTATTCAGAGTATTCAGGACACAGTATTCTGATTGGACCTTGTACTAGAATATGTTACAAAATACATTTTAATGCAAGTGTTCAGTATTCTGTAGTTCAAAACATTTTCAGTATTCTTCCCATCACTGATCTCATCTAATTGTTCATAATGAATTAAATATTTCTTTGTGGTTAATTAAGGTTATTGAGGTGTAGCCTAAATCCCCTATAGGCTATAGTTATGCAGTACAAATAACTGTATTAGCTTGGGCTGCAGTACTGTGAATGCTTTGATTATTTCTTGACTTTTAACAAGACGTGATCTTCTGAAATGTGTCTTGGTAAAATGATTTTGATTTGAGTAATAGTCGAACACTCTTCACTCAGGCTCTTGTCAAGATAACTCTTGTCAGTGTTATATTTGCAAAACTATTTAACCATCCAAGTGTAATGCCAAGTCAAATAACATAAATCACACCTTTTGAAATACCCTTTTTACAAGAAAAAAGCTTGACAGAGAACACAGTCAAACGTTAACGAATTAATTTCCTAAGAAGCTCGCTCCACCACATGAAGATTGAGATAGAAAAGCTTATTGGAAACTCCTGTTTGCGCTGGAGTGGACGCTGATTGCAGGCTTCATAAATTATCTCGAGATGGCGCCGTGTGTAGGATCAACAGCATACAGCTCATTAACTTCAGAAATATTTGCAGAGACGAGTGCGAGAGAGACCAGCCCGAGATATGGACGGAGGCTGTTCAAGGACACTACACAAGAGTGGACAGTAATAAACAGGAGTGCAGCGTCGTCAAAATCACGTCAAGTTTGGCGCCGGATCAAAAAGAAGATATTATACTTGAACATGTGTGAAGTTTCAAGGGTAAAAGTGAAACCAGCTTCGGCTGAGCGTGACAAATAGGGAAAACTTCACACAGTATTTTGATCATGTGAGTTATTTTGTCCTATTTATCGTCTTTTACCTTATCAATATTTTGTCTTATTAACACAAATCAGCCACTGTGATACAAACCATCCTAAGCAATCTTTAAAAGGTGCACTACGTAACTTTTCTGGTAGAAGTTCTGTCAGCTGCTTGTCTCCATGGATACGATATTGCCAGTAAAGCATTATTGGGGACACTCAGTTTGTAGAGCGTCCACTGATCCAGAGGTTGGTGGTTCATAACCACTCGTCATGAACATTACTGGTTGAGTGGTCACGTCCACTGAACCACAGATGAATGCTGTCATTGTGTCCTTGGGCAAGACACTTAACCCTCCATACACCAGTGCTTGCATATACTGGTATATGAATGGGTGAGCCCTTTAAACTTATCCATTTTGCATTTATCGCATTATGGGTGTTTTTATTTAGACAGAAGTTTAATGCCACACT
>JACN01041841.1:0-11015 GCA_000787155.1 Scartelaos histophorus
GATGTGCGAAGTTCTCATCCTTATAGCACATGCACAAAAGGGTTATACTGGGATTATCCTACTTTAGGGTAAAGCAATCTCAATATTATCCTTTAGATCTTCTTCAGCAACTTCATCAGAATCGTGATAGGCCTACAAAGGAGGAAATCAAAGTACATTTCAGAGACAAACAAACAAAAGAAAGCCATTGGGATGTTACGCTTGGGTTGGTAGTTAGACAAAAACACAAAATTGAGCTGCTGTCTGTTGTTCCAGATGGTGGGCACTTTTCTTGGTTTTCCCTCACACATTTCAAGTATATGAGTAAACACAATGAAGTGAGTCAGGCTGAGTCTAATGTAGCTCATCTCACACAAAAGTGCCTCCTCCGTCTCTCTGTTATTTTTTCATTCGGAGCAGACAGAGCAGTGCAGGCGGCAGGGAGATGGAAACTGACAAACACATGCCGCCGCAGCCTACATTTACAATAGAAATATGCTTATCAGTAATATAGATTTACTCCAGGACAGGTAAGACAGTATTGTATAGGCAGAATTGTATTGCCAGAGTATCAGAAAGTGTATATTAGCATGCTAGTTGTTTTTTACCATCATGGCAAAACTCCACTCTGGTCTCTGAAAGTTGCAAAAAGGACTCATGAGTAAGTAGTGTGCTTGAAATGCATAAGTAAAAATTTGGAAAACATATAAAATTGATATATTTTAAAAGTTTTTAAG
Organism: Scartelaos histophorus; assembly: GCA_000787155.1. Taxonomy (NCBI): domain Eukaryota; kingdom Metazoa; phylum Chordata; class Actinopteri; order Gobiiformes; family Gobiidae; genus Scartelaos; species Scartelaos histophorus. Next base: position 717 of record JACN01041841.1, read on the forward strand.
AGAATATATTACATATTTATTGTAAAATCAGAATAAAAAAATGCGTTGCCATTGTCAGGAAACAAAACGGACAAAGCAAAGCACAATATCTCTAATTGTTTTATATATTTTTAAAGGGACCATATTTTCTGATAAATGATAAATGTAAATGTCAATGTATTTAACACACAAATCCTGCATAGTTTGGCTTCTCTCAAACAGAAAACATTCGGTTTCACCTTGTAATGTCATGTGGTCATACAGCAAGCGCTCCACTGTGTTTTTAAATCCCATACACCTTCACTAGAACCATTTTGGATCATTTCAACAGTCTCTACTGAACAAAATTTAGCTGTTAAAATAAACCACTACATGACATCACAAGGTGGAACAGAGCATTTTGAGCTTTAGAGATATAGACAGAGGAATAACTCACACTTGAGGGAAATAATCCACAACTCTAGGCATGTTTTTGAAGGGGTGACCACATTCTAACATGACTTAAAGCTCACAAGAGTCCTTTTAACACAATGTGAGACCTTTAAATAATATGATACCTTTTTTTTTTATTAACAAACAGTCTGTATAGCCAACTGTTTTTCCCCCACATGCACTTCCTGACCCTTGCTCTGGTCATCTGTGGCTGTTGATTTTCAGGTACAGTGGTTCTCTTGTTCCCTGGTGGATTGCATTTAATCCACTCCTCATTGGTCCTGTCGTTTTAGCTCTGCTTCTGCTACAAGTGCTGAACTAGTAGCACATGTGTTAGCAGGATGGCTGTGTGGTCCCTCACTTTTCAAGGCCTTGGCCTCATACAGATTTACCTGCAGTGTTGTGACCATATTGTTTAGATGTCTGACCGGCCATTGGTAGTACTGAGTTACATTTATCTGAGTAGCTGAAGAAATTGTATTTTTCAGAGTACTTATTAACTTGGGTCATATTTTTATTGAAGTAACAGTACTCTTTAGTTGTTTAGTTGTAGTTGAGTAAGTCTACAAGTGACAAAAGCTTTATGTTATTAAATGATTTGAACATTTGTATTGCACTGCTGCTTCAGATTGAACGTTTTTTTTTGGGTGTGTCTCTTAAAAATATCAGATTTTGTGCATTACATAATATCAATATAATATCATAATATCATTACATAATGTCTTTAAAATTACATTAACTTCAAATTATGAATCCAGTGTTATAGGCTGATTTACTTGAGAAGTAGTTTTCCAAGATACGTTTCTATTCATACTTAAGAAATTTCTTTGTACTTCCAATTCAGTAATCATCAATGTTACTCTTGTTCTCTTTTTTCTTCTCTAGACCCCTCTGTGTCAGATTGTGATAACAGAAGCACTGGATGAATGACTGCCTTCCCTACTGGGAATCTGTCTGTTGTTCACATAGACTGTATAAAGAAGTGGACTAAGCGAGTGTGACGTCACCCTCAGTGTTCAGCGCCGCTCAAATGAGGCTCACGATGCTTCACGGTTACAGGAGCGAATCTGGAGCCAGGCTCTATGTTAGGAATAGGGTTTTTTTGACTGACAAAATAGCGCATTGAACAAGAACATTGTAAGACAAAAATGACGAGGCTCACTGCAGTAATTACAGAGAGCGGGCGACACAATCCTAATGTAAGTCAATTGGAGCCAAAATCAAAAGGAGCCGGAAGAGCCTCCTGTTGCACTTCCTATTTGGCACATGGCAGCATCATAGCTATGTCCATTCATACGGCCTATGGTTGTTCTTAAAAAAAATAAATTAAGAATTAAAGGCATTTTAATGCTATAGTATTTGATATTACACTATAACATATTTTACATTTTGTTCACTGTAAACCTCAACATTGACCTAAAACAGCTTAGTAATGGGACCAAATGCCATGTTGATGAGCTCTGCCTCTTCATAGCAGCATTTCACTGGAACATCAGTGGAGTTTTTATTTTTGAAAGGTGGCTACATAACATTTTTGAACCCTACATGTTTGAGTCAAAATTGTGTGAACTGACGCTTTTTAGTACAGAAAAGGGGCAGGAATAGGAGGTGAGTGAAAGCCCCATTGAGTACAATATGCACAATCAGAACTGTTATAGCGCGAATAAAAGGTCATAAAGTAGATTTTGCATAATACGCCCCCTTTAATGTCACAGTTGGACACTTGTCTATAGGCTGTCGCCATGTGAAAATAAAAACATGAATTCAAAAACACCAACTGCGATAAAACATTAGCATTTAAAACTGAAAGCTTATTACATGTAGCTTACCACAATTCAGAAGGGACAGAATTTCTATAGAACTGAAAATCATTTGACATTCTGTATTCTGTTTCCATTTGGAGAAAAGTGATGTGCAGATAGGAAGTGGCTCTGCAGGGCTGTACGACTGGAACAAAAATAAATGTAGGCATAGTGTGAGCAGCATATAAGTGGAACAAAGCCAGTCCCTATAGGCGGCAGGTTTTCTCCTTACATTAGCAGATAATATACTGTATATTTTTTGTATGTTGTATGTTACTTCTTCTACCTGATATTTCAAGATTGTTTGTGTAGTTAAGACTTAATTTCAGTGAAGTCATTAGTGCTGAGAATCACAGAGTCCTTCATGTTTCAGTAGGATTAGTAATACATGCAATAATCAATATTAAACATGCTATATGGCAAATAAAAAAACAAATACACACTGTCTCGAAACGAAACCATATTTGATCATAATGTCATGAAAAAAGTAAAAGTTCAATATAAAATGCTTTTGTAGTTTTTTTTACTACTATATACTATCTAAATAGGTAATACTGTGGCAAGTACTGCGATAAGGATTTGACGTAGATACAAGTACTGAGTTTTCCAGTATGAATTTTTGCGTTAAAATGGATTGAAACTCCTTTTAAATTTTACCTTGTCTTTGTTCCACAGAAGTTTGAACTGATCTAAAAATTAAATAAAATTTTAATATTAAATGTAAATTAAACATGTCCAAACAAACAAAGTATTTCCAAAAAAAAAAAAAAAAAAAGTAAAAAGTATTGATATTTTTTGCATGAGAATTGATTCTTGGTATTTGAGCCAATATCGACATATATTTTGTAGTTTTATATTTTATTTCTTAATGTAACTCCTGTATATTTGACTACATTCAGTTTACTATGTTAACACTACAAATTCCCCTTTATCTTAGTAACATGTGTCTATCCATAACTTGTCATTCACTCCTTATTTATTATTTCTTCCTCCTACACTTCGATATATCTTGTACCTCTCGGAGCACACAGCGGTAAATCCTGTCTGCAAACACACCCCACACACACCTTGTATCTCTGTTTACGTTGTGCCGTGTTGTCTCTGCGAGTGTGTGATAATGAGAGCGAGGAAACAGGAGAGGAGCTGGAGGAGAACTGTGATTGTCATAAATGTTGCACCCAAGTCTGCCAAAGTCCCCTGCTTTATCTCCTGGGGGATATTCTTGGAGAGGAGAGAGGGGGGGACGTGTCAGCTTAACAAGTTGAATCCACTCGTCTCCCGGGCCAATGTGCCAAACAGAAATCTAGTGTGAACTTAAACTCCGAGTGGGAAATGTTGCTGTTGTTTATTGTTTTAAAGGTGGACAGTGTAACATTTCTAGTGGAGAGTCTGTTGCCATGTAGATTTTGTTGCTTTATCTGAAATATATCTGTCTCCATGAGGAAATTTTTAAGAAAGACAAGTTTAAAGGTTGTATATTACCCAAAATTGACTCAAGCATGTCAGAATGTTGTTGCCTCATCAAAAACATACCTGGAGTTGTGTTTTTTTCATTCATATTTGAGCCTTTGTTCCACCTTGTGATGTCATGAAGCATTAGTTTTCACGTTAACAGTTCCTTTTACCTTTTGTACAGTAGGGGTGGGAAATTCCATGGTTAAAATGATCAACATGATTCTAGTAAAGATGTCCATCCATCCACTGATCCATTTTCTTCCGGGACCGCATCACGATGGCAGCAGGCTAAGCGGGGACTCCCAGACTTCCTGCACCTCAGTCACTTCCTCCAGCTCCTCCAGGGGAACCTCCAAACTCAGCCAAGAAACATAGTGCCTCCTGTGGTTTCTGGGTCTTCACCAGGGCCTCCTCCTGGTGGGACATGTCTGGAACACCTCCGGGGGAGGGAGACCCCAAGAGGCATCCGGACCAGATGCCTGAGCCACCTCAGACGTGGAGGAGCAGCAGCTCTACTCCGAGTTCCTCATCGTATCTCTAAGGGAACGCCCAGCCACCGTCGTCCTTTCGGTCACTACCCAGAGCTCAGGACCATAGGTGAGAATTGGAACGTAGATTGAGCAGTAAATCGAGAGCTTTGCCTTTCGGCTCAGCTCCCTCTTCACCACAACGGTCCGATACAGCGACCTCATCACTGCCGACGCTGCACTGATCCACCTGTCAATCTCACGCTCCGTCCTCCCCTCACTTGTGAACAAGAGATACTTGAACTCTTCCACTTGAGACTAGTGAAGATGAATGAAGTTTAAAAGCAGAGTGGAGCATTTCCTGCATTACCACATTATATCACAGGTGTTCTGTTTGGGAGAAGAAACTCAGCCTAAGTATGAAACATAAAACTCCAGACATGTTTTTGTTCAGGAAACAACATTATAACATAGATTTAACACTTGATAGATGACATTTTACTAACATTTTGACAATGTCCAGTATAATAAACGCTGTACTGTTTTCTCTTTTGCTGTGCATATGCTAACCCAAAACCAGAGAGACCATGAGGCCGTTTGGTAGTCCTCCTTCACTCCACGGTCGTCCCTTTATATGGCTTTAAATCACACAGCACCCTTTCTACCTTATAAGTCTCCAACTCTGAACTTTGGGCTTGTGACAAATGAATACGGCAGCGGAGGGAAGCTTCTCACAATAGTATAAGTTACAGCGCGTGAAGGCCTTAAAACAATAGGCCATTAGCATAGCTCCCCTCTATCCATCAGCGGACTGTGCCAGGCGCTCGCTAGCCATTCATCACATCTTTATGCCGCGGAACAAAGCGGCCCCGGGCCCCCAGCACTGCTTATGAAGAGACGTATGAATTCTACATGAACATGCGAGTTAGGATAAAGACAAGCCAATTCAACAGTGAGCCCAAAGAGAAATGTGTGAGCACGAAACGCTGACACTATGACTGATGGTTTTAATACAGCAAGTGCATAAGATGTGTGGGACAAGCATAGCCTGTTTATTTTTATAGCTCTATGATATGAATGATTACAGCTAAAGCCTGCACAAGGCTCTTTTACAGTTCAAAGAATGAGAGGTAAAGCCAATGCCATCAATCAACAGGTGGTGGTGCTGTTATGTAATAAAAGACCAACAGGTATGCAACAGTACCATCAGTGAAAGTGCTTAAAGACGCATAGTACTAAACTATCCTGTTGTAGAATAAATTGAAGTAGTCAGAGAGTAAGTGCACTGGATGATGTTGGAGTTCTAACACATCAGTTCTATGGAGTATACATAGGCTAATACCATAGACCGTATATATGAATGGACATAGCTAACGTGCTAGCCGCCGCGAGCCAAACAGGAAGTTCTCCAGGAGGCTCTTCCGGCTCATTCTGACCCTGGCTCCCATTGTTTTACATTAGGATCTTGTCGCTCGTCTCTCTGTACCTGCTGTAGTGATCCTCTTCCTCTTGGTCTTAAAATGTTCTTATTAACCTGCGACACATGATCCTGAACTTTTTTTTTGCTATTTTGTTAGTCAAAAAAATCCTATTCATAACATAGAGCCTGGCTCCAGATTCTCTCCTGTAGCCGTTAGCATCGCGAGCCTCATTTGAGTGGCGCTAAACGCTATGGGTGACGTCACACTAGCTTAGTCCACTTTTTTATACAGTCTATGGCTAATACTGAGCTGGCGGGGTGGTATAGCACAGAAATGCAGTTTGTCTAATCTATGCTACGTTGCTTCTAGATAATAAATGTATCTCTGAAAAAAAAGCGCTATATGAATATCATACATGAGAAATTCCAGTTAAATGTTTTCTATATAACACAAAAGTGCATATTAATAACGAGCAATGAAATCCTCAGGAAAAATCACAGCATCAACAATATTAAAACAATATCAAATTTAACTAAATCATACCTGCCCTTTCCCTCCTTACCACATGTGAACAATTTTAAATAAAATGTTCCACAATTGTGCAAATTATTGTGCGAATGTAAAGCGGGATTGCATTATCCTTATTGATTTCTTACATTTGCACATCTTAATTAAACTTTCTTTACACTTCGTTTTGCTCATTACTTGTGTTTTAAGTTAATTCTATTGTATTATTGAGCTACCGGTGATTTCCATTGTGCATCATTAAAGTTTAATACACACGTTGCACGGAAAAACTACTGCTATGCCAAAGTTCTGAAGTATTTGCTCTATAAACATACTCCTTGGTTCATTTTTAGGACTATATAAGAATAGTCTGGTGCCCCATGCATAAGGCTAACTGTGAGCAGACTCTGAATGAACCTTAATGGACAGGGCTCCTTGAGAATGCTAACGAGGGCGTGGTGACAGGAGCCTGCTGGGACTCTCCTCCATGCGTTCTGCTATTCTTATCTGTTTACCGCAGTAGCACAGGGGAGCAGCCGGAGACACATGGCACCGTCTCACACATCGGTCTCCCCCAAGTCTGCGCCATGAAACTCCAATTAGCACGAACCCAAACCTTATTCCTGGTGCTTTACGCTCACCAAATATGATTATTAATAGTCAGATCAAGGATAGTGTTTGTTTCAAATGCTAAGGAATGACAAGCCACTTAATTATTTACAATGTGCTTGAACTGGGTAGAACCGGTCTCTGTTCTCAAGATTAAAGGGACGTATTATGCAAAATTGACTTTTAACAGCTAGACATGTAATAATCATTTCCCCTTCTCATTTACAATCAAAGTTAAATTTGGAGTAGCTTTGTTGGTCAATAGTTTGTCCATTAATTCAAAGGTTGGCAGTTAGAATCCCATTTTTAGCATAAACATTATTGATAGAGCTTTGTCACATTTGTGCAATTCAAGGTCTCACAGATGAATACGGTTGTTGTGCTCTTGGGCAAGACATTTGGTATTTTAATAAGTATAAAAATGTGATCTTTTACCACAGTGATTCATGTATGTTGGAGTAATAATTTAAGAAGTCAATAAAAATACACTTTTTGGGAATCACCCCTGCAGTTTTCAATCCAGAAGTCAGTATATGTTATATTGTTTAATTAATAATCAAAATGTCCAAAATACCACAGGTATCATTGATTATAACTTCTTTAAAATAGTTGAGTTGAATACGCTATTTAGTGGATTTGTCAACCACTACATTTCCCACAGAAAACTACACATGAAGTTGAGATTTTCAAAAATAGCAATAATTGGTGCTTCATTGGGCTTTCTGGGCCGGTATGAACGGAACGACGTGACATGATGGATTTTCAGGTGTTTGGCAGGTATTTTTCATTCATTTGGAGTTTTGAAGTTTTTTTTGTACACAATTTTCACGCACACAGTTATAGACACGGAGGGTGAATTATCTGCACAAGGAGGTACTTGGTACAGCAGGTACTTGGTTCAGGCTGGGATTAAACCACAGACCTTCTGGTTTTTGACTGTTCTAAATGCCACAAGTATTAGGGTGTGGGCAAATGAATATGGAGGAATAACACAATGATAAATAAATAAATACAAGAATAAATGTTAAAGGTAACTTTAAACATCCCCAGGAATTCTAGGGCTGTCTAACTATTTATTAGTGAAAAATAATAATAATACATTTTAAATAAGTCTTATTTGCTGCCCAAGGAATGAAATAAAATACACAGAAATACAAATCACAATTTACAAATAGCAAAAACTGCTATTATGTATAGGTCCTATACTATACAATATTGACTTAAATACATATTATAGTGCCCTCTGTGTACGTCTCCCAAGCTCAAAATGTTTTGTTCCACCTTGTGATGTCATTAAGCAGTAGTTTTCAAGTTAACAGTTACCTTTTACCTTTTTTCAGGAGAGATTTGCAATTCCAGGGCTGAAATGATCCAAAAACACAGTGATGCATTTCCAGTATTACCACATCACAAGGTGGAACAGAATGTTTTCTGTTTGAGAAAAGAACACAGCCTAAATCTGCAGGGTTTATGTGTTTAACATGTGAGAATGAAACAAAACACAACTCCAACACTGCAATGAGGAAACATTATAATGTTGATCAGAAAATACTGTAATATGAGCCCTTTAAGCAAACAATAAAACATCTCTCTTATTAGATATAAGACCTTCTCACTTTGTAATTTGGACCTCTACACTCTGGGGGACTCTGGGGTGTGTTAAACATATGAACTTTAAACAAAATCCTATAATATAAAGTATTTCCTACAAGAAAAAATAAAGAAAGAAATAAAGAAAAAAAAAAGTAAAAGCCTGAAAATCAATTAAGTAGACACCTTTAACTTCATGACTTTGCCATTTCTTAAAGGGCCTATATTTTGGTCTGTATATTTTGGTCTATATATTGGTCTATATATTATATTGTTGTAACCTAAACATAACTGGTTTTGTGTTTTGCTTCATCCACACATGTTTAACACACACATCCTCCATATTTAGTTCTTCTCTCACACTTGAAAACTCTGTTCCACCTTGTGATGTCATCATGTGGTAATACAGGAAGCAAGCCACTTTTTTTTTTTTTTACTCCATACACCTTCAGTATAATTTGAAAATACTTTGATCTGGATTTGCCAAACTTTGAAGCTATTGTTTTACATTATAGACCTTCTGTGACAATCTCATCTGAACCCTGAGTAAAACTAAATAATTTTAATTTAAGAAGGTAACAGGTTAGCCTCAGTTGAGTATCACAAGTTGGAGTATTATGAGCCTTGGAGATAGACAATCTGATAATGCAGCTACTCAAACGTGTGAATGAAAATACAACTCTAGATATGTTTTAGATGAGGTAACAACATTGTAAGACAACTACAACCTCATAGTCACTTTTGCATAACAGGGAACCTTTCTTGTTCTATTAATACGTACCTAATAAAGTGGCCAGGTTTCAGACTTCTGCATAAAAACACCATCTATACAGTGTAATATCCTGGAGCAATCTCCCTTTTATTTGCATAATGACATCCCCTGTTTATTATAAAGCCGTGCATCCATCTCACTAAGGCCCATTGAGCAGACAGTGGATTTGTACAAAATTACAATGCAAATAGAACATAATACTGTATAGGACAATAAACTACCTGACTCCCTTTTACGTCTGAAATGGAGGCAATATAATGCAGGTCGTAAGTCGTACACCTACAAGCCTGCCGGGTCATCCATCAAACTCCCCAAATCAGGTTTTCTCCCACTGAGCCCGTGAGCGAGACACAAAACACCCCGATATGGAACTTTGACGAGATTTAGGCTCCGAACTGGTAATAAAGTAGGGAGTGTTTTACAAGGAGTGCAACTTGTGGAGTGGAGGGGAGTGTTTCAAGGAGTGCAACTTGTGGAGTGGAGATGGAAGAAAAAAAACTGCAACTGAAGTTGGTCGTGATCATGTAGCGATATTAAAAATGAGTGGTGCCAAAGTGGTTCCAAATATTATTGTGACTTTATTGATGGTTAGTTAGTTACAGATATTTTGAAATAATGTTTTTGTGTGTAGATAGGTAGGATTGTGTTATTTTGCCTTATTTGTATAATTTTGCCTATAAAAGTATGCATTTCTAATTACTAGACTAGACTTAAAGCCACACAGTGTAACTTTCTGGACTTGTCATATTAAAGTTAAAAGCATACTTAAGAATATTCTTTCTGGAGAATGTTTTATGCCGTACTGTGGGATGTAATAGCCAAAGGACAACAATATTTCTACAATATTTCAATATTTCTAGTTCATGAAAGCTCTCTCCAATCAAGTAGAAGTCAGGTTTGCGGTAAGTCTGCACACAATGAGTTATTCTACATTTTGCAGTTCAAAAATGTTTAAATGTTTAAAAAATCCCAAACAACAGCAACAAAAACATGCTTTTAGTCAATAATTTAGTCAATAATTTGAAAATTTGTTTAAAAAATCCCAAACAACAGCAACAAAAACATGCTTTTAGTCAATAATTTAGTCAATAATTTGAAAATTAAAGACCCGCTGTGTAACTTTGTAGCCAAATTATTGACTAAATTATAGACTAAAAGCATGTTTTTGTTGTTTTTGTATGAGATTTCTTAAACATTTAAACATTTTTGATATTACTGACTGTTTTCTCAATTTGTCAAATGTTTGATTTAAATAATATCATTAC
>KN491949.1:1628-19640 GCA_000787155.1 Scartelaos histophorus
AGTATAGCAAATCTGGACATGTTCTTAGGAAGGTTGACCTACAAATAATGTTTGCTATATAATAAAAGCACAGAGGTAATTTGGAGGTAAATTGCTTTGGCCACAGCACCTTGAGAATGCCCTATCTCACCTCATTTTGAAAGTTAAGGAGGTTTGGGTACTTGCAATTGTATTTGTATGTGTTGGTAAGTAACTGATTACATGCACTGAGAATACATATACAGAATACAATTTTGAGTATTCACTGTATTCTGGTAGAATTACTTTTTTATGTAGTGCTATTCAGAACACAGTTACTTATTAAAAGTTTCTAAAATCAAAGGAATACATTAAGGTATTTGATCATGTAATTTAGGCTTCAAACTGGACTTAATGAGTGAGAAAAATAGACAACTCTGCTCTTGTTGAGAATGTGTGATTTTCCCATCTCTGCATTAAAAATGGTGAAACAAATATAAAGCATAAATTGAGAATACAGTACTTTGATTGAACCATGTATTGGAATTTCAAAGTACTATCACTGTTTGTATGGTTTAAAAGAGAGTAAGTGAGAAAGAGCAATTTGTAATATTTATAAACAAAGTGTATTAACTAATGTAGAATGACATCTCCTCAGTCAATTAATCAGAGCTTAAAGTGCAGTTGTTTTTACATTTACCTTTTGATGACATAGACCCAAGTTGTGAATCTATTGTGTATTTCCGTTGAGTCCGGTATGGCAATAATATAGCATATAGAAATTACGAGAGTATCAAAATCATCTAACATATGTTGTAAACTCAGAAGGCGAAAGCTAATTATTACCAATCTTCAGTTCCAGTTTAAGCAGATGAGAATAGTTTTCCTCTAGAAATATTTTCTAGGCAAAAAACATATCAAAGTGATATAGGAAGACACCGAACGAGCACAAGGTTAAACATAAAGAGGAGTATGAAGCCCTATTATGAGCCTCAGACTTGTTGCAGGAAAGAGGAGATGTGTGGGAGGACTGGAGTCCCGCGGGGCTGCAGATGATGTAGCGACAGATTGAACAACATTTCATTTGCAACATGTTACATTTAGAAACTGTAAATGGACATTTTTAAATTTTGTTTACGCTGTAGATAATAGTTGTTCATCTCATCTTAGCAGGTGAAGCTCAAATCACAATCTGATCTTTAACAAATACAGAGATTTGTTATAAAATGCATAGAAAATAACTGTGTTCTTAGTAACCAGTGATATGTATATATGTACACATGTATGTGTATGTGTGTGTGTGTGTGTGTGTGTGTGTGTGTGTGTGTGTGTGTGTGTGTGTGTGTGTGTGTGTGTGTGTGTGTGTGTGTGTGTGTGTGTGTTGTGTGTGGGTGTGTGTATGTGTGGTGTGTGTGTGTGTGTGTGTGTGTGTGTGTGTGTGTGTGTTTATTTTTTAGAAAACCATGAAAATAAATGGCTTAAAAAAAAAATTTAAAAAAGTAACCAGTGCTACATTGTATTTTTGTGGGTGTAAATCACTATAGTACTGATAACATGGCACAGGGTTAAGGAGATTATATAAAACAATCTAAAAACAATCTGCACTATGTACTACGCAAACTTGGCTCTTATGAGCTTTAAGTCGTTTTATCTATACACATAAGATAAAACAACTACCTCTGAACAAAAACCACATCCATAATCTTAAGGTACAGATGCCATTTTCAGTAATGTCTTGATTATTTGAGTGGAGCAAAGCTCATGTGATGAAGCTTGTCGTACAGACTGGGAGCGGTGCACGTAGGTGTGACCTGAGGTTCAGTGAACACTCTGCAGGTCTCAGCCTGCAATAACCTGTAATCACTGAGACTGACTTCAGCCGCAGTTCTCCTGACATCTCAATCTTTCCTCCATCAACTCTGGGATCCAGAGCTCATCCTTTAGGTGTCTGCTTCACTCCTCTATTTGTATACACACAATTATTTGAAAGAGATTTTTTTTCTGGTCACATGGTCACATTTTTATGTAACGCTTTTCTACCTTCAAGGCATTCAAAGTGCTTTTATCATACACCTTGCACTACTCTACTATTTGTAAAACTGCATAAAAAAGAGTTTTGGGGTTCATATATTATTGATATATTATAGATATTTTTGAACACATTAACATTGTTTTTACTTGTAACAAGATTGTGTATCTAGTACAAATGCGAGGACATTGCAAACAGTATGATCAATCAGTATGACTTCATCATTAAAAATGCACAAATAAAAAGTGATGACTCATGCACATTTCACAAGCGGGAGCCACTGGTGCCTATTAGGCAGTTGCTTTCCAGTCCCTACAATGATGTAAGTATGTGCCATAGCCAATTAAAGTGTGGGCTCTGCACACATCACACCACAACTGTCACAATGAGGCACATATCCTTAGCTTGAAAAAAAAACAACAACATTCATAACAAAAAAAAAAAAAAGAATTAAACTGGCTGAGGTGAATATTTTTGTGCTGCTGTGATATTGATTTATATACACACATTGTTATTAGCCAATTATACAACAGTAGTGTTAAAATGCTAAAATACCAGGGAACAACATGAAATGTTCTTTTTTCATAATCATTTATTTTAGTTATTCAGTTAAAGGAAATACATGAAAGATGAATGTAGCCATTCGGGTGTATCACCTAGGGCCAAGTTCCATCCATCGTGTTCACTTACACTCTCAAACAGACGCACACAGCAGCACACAGAGACACTGGATGCAAAGGGGGTGAGGTGTCCTCCCCAAGGACACAACATCACAATGCACTGGTGGGAATGAGACTGAACTGCCAACCACTGGTCATGTTATCATGCAAATGCTCTACCTCCTGAGCCACTTGTGCTCTGGATGTTTGTATGCTAGACTAAAACAACATGTCAATAACATGTGCATGGCAGGTCAGGATGGTTAAGATTCACACTGCCTTTGACCTTTGTTGCCATGTGTCTGAGTATTGATCCTGGGTTTTCAACGACAACCAGAAGGCAGCTGAAATTGATCCAAATCAATCAGAGCCCAAAGTTTGCAGATAGCCACCATCAAAGTCCCCAGTGAAAGCCTATAGTGTGTGAGAATGCACTCATTTAGATCTGGCACATGTGCCACAGGGCCTGCACTGATAAATTATCCATTAAGTGGGATCACTGCAGAGCAGCAGGGGTAAATGTTGGGGCATGTCATTTTGTTTCTCTTGGATTTTCTGACACCACAAAAAGAAGCTAACGACAACCATCAATTACTATAATCTGATATTGTGTTTTAAAATATCTTGACTATATAAGCCCCCAATTCATTATTCTCAACACTATCAAAATAATGAAGCAGGTTCATTCTAAAAGGGTTAGAATGACATTCAGTAGATACAATCCTTCAAGACATACCACATGTCAACATGGCACCATGTGTCAAAAAAAAATGTTTTTCTTGTATTTTTTTACGAAAGAATTTCGTGAGACTTGATTTTTGAAAGATTATAAAGTATGTTGCTTTATTTTCCACAGTATACTTTAAAAGTAGTCAAAACAATTAAAATTTATTTTAAAAGCACACACACACACACAAAAATTAAGCATCCGCTGCCAAAATGGACATACTGTGCTCATCATTGCCAAGAATAGGAACTGCTTTTTCACACTGGATCATTTTACCCATATGTTAAAAAGGTCTGCTTATAAAACATTCCTCACTTGTTTCCATACACCACTTAAATAGCTTTGAAAATTAAGAAACAAATTAGCAGTACAACTTTTTATATCATTGCACCATATAAGAACAAACCACTGCTCACCATAGCAGACATAAACTATTAGAATACCGCAAAGTGTTGGAGAAACAGACCACTACAGTCTGTCCATTATCATTGTTGTTCCCTGGTTTCACACGTCTTCAGGCACAAAATATGTTTACAGGGTCAATCACCTGCCACCTACTCAAACTGAGTAATTGGAAATGACATCTGTTACATATTGCATTTCCAGCACAGACTAAATTTGGTTAGTGTTTCTGAGCTTCACTGAATATGTATTGGATCGGCAGGGTCTTGTGTGCTTTACATAAACAACAAACTCATAAGACCCTGCTATCCAGTTGCAATTATTTGATATACATATATTTACATTAAGTACATTAACAATGTATATTGCATATAAGTAAAATGAATCACTGTGGGAAAAGTTTGCTTAAGTTGTTCTTGTTTTAATCAATAGATTACATCTTAAAAAGTATACACAATGAAATTACCACTAAAATGAAAAAGTTAACTTACACAATGAATCTGCAAAGTTAAAGCTCAGTAACAAAATGAGTAGGAGCAATTTTGAGTATTATAAGAAAGAGAAAACAAAGTGATTGACTACTGGAGTTGTAAGTATTTCAGTATTTGTATAGTCATAATAGAATATATCCTTCCACAGCTACACACTGCTCTGCGCCTTTGAGCCGGGGTTCCCTCCGCGACTGGCATATATTTGTAGCAGCATCCCAGAGAGTCGCTTTTGAACCCAAAAACAGTGATATGCTCAGTGCTGTCGAGATCTGCCACTCTGCCAAATCATACCTGCTTTACTCATCCACCTGCAGTATATCTAGGGATGGACAAACATAGGTCACACCACCCACTTTCTTCTTAAAGTATTCAGAGATAAAGAAAGACTTTCCATACCGTATATGAAAAGGGGTTTTTAATAAAGCTGTTGGTGCCACTTTACAGTAGATGCATAGCACTAGTGTGAATATAGTTTTCCAACAATAAGTGAGTGCACCTACATGAAGTCTGTTCTCTCCAAACAGCACGCACTTCTTTCTTATGTAAGAAACCTCTGCACTTTGATTTCTCATTCTTTTCCAATTTTTAAAGTCATTCTTGTGTATCTAATGTTATGTTGTTACTTGTTTCAAGAGCGAGAGCAAAAACATTTTAGTTTCTTTATTTGGTCAGGAAGAAGGGTGTTCAGAAAAATAGAAAAACGCCCTAATCAATAGATATTTATTAACAAGTATCAGTAAAAGCAAGTAAGTAAGGAAAAAAACAAACTACGTGTTGAAAATTTGTTTTTAAGAGTGTTTTATTATGATTGTAGTAGCAAAATAACGTTTGAAATTTTAATATTGTGAATACTGTTAATGAATTTTCCCTTAGAGATAAATAAAAGTGATTATATCCAGTGTACAAATGCAAGAGTATTTTCTGTTTGATCTTAATGAATTATTTATTCTTTTTTACTTGGTGTAACCTCTAGGAATTTAGAAATGCCAGGATGCACAATTGATGTGCCTTTTGACCACATTTGCAAGATGACTTTGAAAGTCAACAAGGCTTGTGTGGTAGTGCTTTTAGAATAATGAATACTAATCACAAAGATTGTGTGTCCTTCACTTTAGTGCCCTGAAATAACATTACCATCCTCCACCAAAGAAAATAACAATACAACTTATTTTAATTAGTGCTTCCATGCTATTAACAAACATAATAAAAAGCACTCTCTTCAATTGGGCTCCATATGTAGTGTGTGGGAACTGTGAGCCTCAGTGGCTTTATTAATGACATTTAATTTGGTGGATAAATTATCTGTGGAAACTGAAACATAAAAACACAGTCAAGCTACATGTTCATGCTCATTGTAAACAGAAAGTGTCATAGTTAAACTCCCTATTGCATATGCATTTTCATTACTTAAAGGCATGTCGCACATTACTTAGAAGCTTCTGCCAGCACCAGTGGGCGGGTTCGGGAGGCAGCATGGATTATATTGTGTCAATCATTTGATGTACTTTATGTAGGCAAAATAGCACTGAAAAACACATGGTGATAGAAGTGCAGTAAATGTCCCACAATATGGTAATGGTACAAAAAACTAGTACAGAACATTTCTAAACACGATGGACACAATGAACTCAATCTCATTATAGAAGCATCTCCCCTGAGCATCTAAACATATAAACAAGACACAAACAATAAATAATTTTCTTGAAAAAACAAACACTGATTACTTATTTTAATTAACATTTTTCATCTGTTCATATTGAATAAACCACAAGGGAAGTGAAATAAGACTTTGTTTACCAAGTGGGGACCAAAGCATGAAAAAAGTGGAGCTCATGTTGCTAAAGCTCTAGAGCAATGGTCCAGAATATTTAATGTAAATAAAGCTGCCAACCACTTAATCCCAAAGGAAAATGAAGAGTGACTTAGCCGCTGTGGGGGAGGCAGAGCAGCGCCGCAAGTTGTGACTATGCATGATTATCAAGTACTGAAATAATGTTGTAGACGCCTGGGGATAGCTGCTGATCATTTTGTGAATTACATCCTTCTTTCCTTAAGCAAATACTGACCAATTATTGAGGTTATGCACAATATTAAAGAGTAGATTTTTAGGTGCAAATGAGTTTGTAAATACTGGACATTTTATTGTGTTGATAGCGAAATATACACATTTATATGCATTTGCCAGTGTTTTTAGCACAATAGCAGATAACGGAAAAAATCATGTTAAAATATCTGGTCATAAGATGCAACAATTGGGAGTAAATCGGGCATCCTATAGTGACCTTCATTAAAGCCCCATGAGCACCATGAGTAATTGAGGTGCGCAGTTCATCTTAAACTGTCCTAAAATGACAACAGTGACTATGGTCGTACATACAACTGTTTAGCATAATGCATCAAGAGCATCACAATTATTTTGACGTGTAGTCATCTTGTGAAGTGATCTAACTGGAGGTCATTCTCATAGCCTTGTTTCACTGCATTGCTGGAAAGGTAAAATAAATCATTTTAAGAAAGCAGTTTTTCAGAAAACCATTTTTGCCATTTTATGTAAAAAATGTGTAAATTACAATTTCATGAAATAATAATGCTTAATTTCTTCTTCAGGAGAGTTTGAGTTTTGTTCAGAGATGACCTTTTGCTATAAAAAGACATTCACCTGAAGGACATTTCATTGACACAGCAAAAGAATAATATCGTGAATCATTTGTTGCTGTCAAGCAGAACTTCTTTATAAGAAATATGCTTTGTGATGAAATAACAGATGGTATTTCAAATATATATTTTCTAAATCAATATCATATTAGCATAAGTTATAGTTATTCAAAAATAAAACACATATTTAGAAAAGATAAATGGTATGCTGTGGCCTATAACTTGATAGTGTTGCTCACAAAGTCAAATCTTGTGCCTTATGAAAACTGGCCTTAATAAGGACACAGAAGGTGCCATTATTGCTCAGTCTGATGGATGAGTTGTTGGCGGGAATGTGAGACTGCCCTAGCCTCCACTCTGGTTCAAGAAAGTGCTATTCCTCGAGGGGTGACGTGGTGTGATTGAAGTATTTACGACAAGGCAGAAATGTGATGGCACTGAGAATGTGGATGACAGTGACGCATGACTGAACAGATTACTGTGTACAGACTGTCGAGCAGCCCTTTGAATTGTGAGGCCTCACTTTATTGTGTTAAGGTTAAAAGGCTCACCTCTGAGGGGCAGCAGACCCTACCTCCAGCTCTTTAAATGCAGAGGTGCACAGGACACAAACCATGTCACAAAAACCACCTCACCCAACAGTTGTGTAAAACTGAAAATCCAACGGCAAGACTGACACATAAATGGCTCAGCTAGATAAAATATGACATACTGAAAGCATTCGTTATGTTGTAAAGCCACAGAAGTCATTTAATGAAGCCAGTGGAGAGTAGACCCTTCTCTGTACAAGAACCTGCTCTAAAAGCATGAGATTCTGCTTAATGCAAGATAGTGCTTTTAGCTATGCAGATGACAATCTGAATAAGTGCAAGCTCTCAACATCCATGTTCAATATAAATCAATAAATGATAATGAACTGTCACAATCCTTGGTACGACAAACAATACAGTACAAAACAGTATATTTGCTCTAGCAAATGCATGATTATGTATCGTGTGCCAGCCTTCATTTACTATAATATTGTTAAACTTTTGTTTTTATTATACTTGAAAATGTGGATGGCAAATAAATGTTTAATTATGAAATAAACATCTACCTCTGAACTTGAGAAGGTGGTCCAGAGCTTTATGTTATGAGCGTGTTGCAGTTTAAAGTTGAAAAATTAGGGCCATTATAAAATGGTCCATGAGCTACATTTTGGCCGTAGATCAGCAGTATTTGATGCTTTCTTGTAGATCAGTGGTCCCCAACCCCCGGGCCGTGGACTGGTACCGGTCCGTGGGTCATTTGGTACCGGGCCGCACAGAAAGAATAAATAACTTTATTTATTTCAGAATCTGATAGATATTTAATTTTTAAAAATGACCCGATTCTCTGTTACATGTCAAATGTCTCTCTTGACGCAGGACAAGGCGCTCTTCTCGGTCATGTGATAGGTCACCGCTAAAATGAAACCCAGGAGCAGCAAAATGAGTAAAAACAAATGTCTTTGGAAAGTTTCTTTGCAAAGGGGAAAAGGCCCAGCCAGGAGACAGAGGAGGAGCCTACGACTTCCAAGAAAAAGAAAGCTACATTTAATAGACAATATCAGGAGTCCTACTTAAAATACAGATTTATCCCAACAGGAGATTCCCACTGCACCGAGCCCGCTCTGCATAATATGCGGCGCGACCGGCTCGAATAAGCCAATGAAGCCCTCATATCATATTATTTTGTTGTATTTATCCGCCACACCTTAAACGCCGGTCCCTGAAAATATTGTCTGACATTACACCGTTCCGTGGGGCAAAAAAGGTTGGGGACCGCTGTTGTAGATGGTCACAAAAAGAAAACATTCTGAACTGACTTTTTACTTCTCTTTCCAGACGGTATTAGACGGTGGTGAGGGAGACATGTAACTATTTTTGTGTTAAACTGCAATGATTTAAAGTCTGTATAGTTTATGTTCAGGACATTAAAACTGAAACAAATGTTTATGTGTTGATTCATGTTGTCATATTGCCCTCCCCTACATAAACTATGCTTCCAGAGATCTGGTCTCTCTAAGAATCCACAGACGTTCTATATTCACAGCTGCAATCACACTCATTGTTTGCCAGTATCATTTGAAGGGTATGCTCATGCAGAATGATGTAAGTATCAATGTCAGGCTATAAATCGCGCTGTCAGTTCCAGCTGCCGCCATGGTGTCCCGTGAAAATGAAATGGTTACCTGAGCACATCATCTCCTTACGTCGAGTGCTCACAGTGTTGAGCAGCAGCTGTGGAGCCATCTCGGTTTCCTGTACTTTGGGGCACCTCTTAAACACATCGCTGGTAACAAAAGTACGCCTGTGGGAGTAGAAAGCATCCATGGTATTTAACAAGGCCTCGCTGAAGTTACAAATGTCTTACAACTTGTACTGCACCTGCTACTGACATTGTTCTTGTTATGATATACATACTTAATATGTATTATTCCACAAAACAAGCCTATAGAATAAGTAATTACTGACTTATAGTATGGTCACTTACGATGAAATCCATCCCTTCTGTCAGTCTTTCTATGCAAGAGAATTTCACTGTATCATACCCATTTGTCTTTAAAACTCAGTGTTTTTTGGCCAATACTTAAAGCAATGCCATGTAACTTTCTGGAGGTGGCATATCAAAAAAGAAAAAAAAAATGCATCGGGGCTTTAAGTCAAAATCTTATTACCCTACTAAACTCTATGTTCCCACAGCTTTATCAACTTGAGTCTGAGTCTGTACAATTCCCAGACTCCTGATGACCTCCACTGAACTTGTAGCTCCCAGTGGACTCTGTGTAGTTGAAAGAAGTAGCAACAGCAGCATTGCTAGAGCAAGAGATCAAAATTTCTTGTGTGGAGAAAGAGTCACATCCCTTACTCAAACTGCGCCATGTCTGTATGTAGCATTAGGGTCCACCAAAGCCACTGTCAGCAAAGAAATTGGTATCACTGCCTCCTCTGCTATGGATTTTCTTTCCTCATGATAGTTTCACACTAGCAACAAATAGGTATTTCTGTTTGGCTTCACCTCATACAGCCTCTTTTCTTTACTTTTAAAAGTAATTTCATAATATCACACTTTCAAAGGCCACAGCAAGTCAAATGTAACACAAAGACTGAATTAATGCTTAAGTTTTAAACTAGATCTAGTTTAAAAGTTACACATGATGTGATATAATTGTGGCTTTGTTGACTATAATAACAATTTCATGGAAACAAACTAGATTTAATAAGCTGGTATTAACTAAGAGATCCACCTTATTCAGATTGAGTGATTTTTCATGGGACTAATCTCAACAGGAATAAATAATATACAGACTACAAATCTGTTTTCAAACCACCCAGAAAAAGGTTGCACTGTTTACTCGATTTTGCACGTAAACATTTAAAACTGTACACAAATTAAATTAGTTGATATAATAGTTTGAGGCAAGAGTTTTCTCTAGTTCTCAATTGTTTCCCACTGGAAGTGCCAACACAACACAGATGCCAGAAGTAAAAGTGGGCAGGGCGAAATAAGGTGAACAGAAGAGCTTAACAGACAATCTGCAATGTCTTCCAATATGTTTTTGCTATTCTGAAATATCTGTTTTTGTTGCTTTTTATCTGTATTACCTTGATTCAGTTCCAGTGCCATTGAGCTGCAGTTAGTGTATCTCCAAACATGATGTATGTGAATATCTATAGAACAAAAATAGCATTGCATTCAACATTACAATTGTAAAAAAAAGTATTGCAGCTGAGTGTGAAGCAGCTGGTATGAAGATCAGCCCCTCTAAATCTGAAGCCATGGTTTGACCGAAAAAAGGTGGTTTGCCCCCTTTGGGTGGATGGGGAGTCCCTGTCTCAAGTGGAGGAGTTTAAGTATCTCGGGGTCTTGTTCACGTGAGACTGACAGGCGGATTGGTGCAGCATCGTCAGTGATGCAGTCGCTGTATTGGACCGTTGTGGTGAAGAGGGAGCTGAGCCAAAAGGCAAAGCTCTCAATTTACCGGTCAGTCTATGTTACTACTCTCACCTATGGTCATGAGCTCTGGGTAGTGACCGAAAGGACGAGGTCGCGGAGCTTGAGCTTCCTCTGCAGGGTGGCTGGGCACTCCCTGAGAGATAAGGTGAGGAGCTCGGAGTAGAGCCTCTGCTCCTTCACGTAGAGAGGAGTCAGCTGAGGTGGCTCAAGCATCTGGTCCAGATGCCTTCTGGGCGCCTTCCTCGGGAGGTGTTACGGGCATGTCTCACCGGGTGGAGACCCAGGACTCGCTGGAGGGACTACGTCTCCCAGCAGGCCTGGGAACGCCTCGGGCTGAGGAAGTGGCCGGGGTGAGGGAAGTCTGGGAGTTCCTGCTTAGACTGCTGACCCCACAACCCCGCCCCGGATAAGCGGAAGAAGATGGATGGATGGATGTAGCACTTAAACTTCGTAAACAAGTGAATAATCCATAAAGATTATAGATAAAGATTATATTGGCTGATTAATGGCATAAGTGTAAAAACACAATGTTTATCCACAGTTGTAGTGACAGTGCTGTGTGCATCTCTAAGTGTCAGATCTAATAGAAGAGGAAAGAAACTAAAGCATAACACAATCTGTCATGTTACCTTGAGATTTTTTTTTTCACATTTTTCGCATCGTGACAAGCTGACAATGACATTTTTGGCCCCAAGACATATCTCCAGGTAATTGGTTCCTCACCTCTCACGTAATGGAAGGTGTGAGCTGTTCTGCCACTGCTTGCTCACACATTTAAGCAAGGTGCCGCATGTCAGGTGCACGAAATGCCCAGAAATTTAAAGCAAAAACATCTGCAGGTTTTTAGGTAACCTGATTTACAGCTACATAGGTGCATGTCAACCAGTGTAGCATCTGTTACACAACTGCAAACATTGCTGTCTCATAATCTCACATAGGGCAATCGGCATTATATTGTTCTAAACTGGCAACTTCCCAATCTATATTTTACAGTTTATACATTTACAGAATTTTTAGGGTCTAGAGGGTCTTACGTTAACGTTACATGGGTTTGTATTCCTAAATAGGCTATACCATCAAATACAGTGAGTGAAGCCATTTCTCCAAAGAACAGCCCCTATGGTGGCACCTGCTTATCTCCATAGAGAAAGATAAGTTGTGATACTATAGAACAATCGATGGAATACATCACCACAGAGAGGAGCAGACAACAACCAGTAAAGTTGCATAGTGCACTTTTAAAGCAACGATCAAAGACAACTCAATGGAATAATGGTATTCTTAGTTTTAGTAGTGACTGCAGTTTGTACAGTATACTGTTGCAGAAATTATTTTAAAGAAGACATATTGTGCTTGTGTCTGCTATATAATTCTAATCTATGACATCTGTGGATCATTATGTTATAACCTGGACTTTTAAAATTGCAATATTAATCTAAAATTACTTAATAAAAGAACCAAGTTCACTGACTTCTGGAAATAGGAAAATTGTGGAGCCCAATAGTGGAGCTCATTGGAAGAACAGATGAGGTCCCTCTGTGTGAGACCTGGAGGTCAAGGGTCAGATGGCGATGTTGGGGTACTGCATAATCTGTTTGAGCCTGGCCACTCAAGAGTCTGGAGCACTCATCTCCTCACGGCCCTCACAGTTATGCCAGTCCTGAGCGGCTCATCATCAGGGAGCTCAAGTAACCATCAGGCTACCTCACAAACAAGGAAACATTACAACATCTACTAAAGGCATATAAAATGGTACTTAAAAGTCAGTTTTGGTTAATATAAGACTTAAAAGTCTAATTTGAGTAACATAGCTTCAAACAGGGCAATGCCTCCGTAGTTAGCTTCACCTCTCCAGAGAATGACATCTGCTGCAAAGTATTGATAATGCATTAAGTGTTTGTGGTGGAAGGACAGGTCGATCAGTTTGAGTGGCTGGTTTCTTTCTCCCGACAACTTCATGATCCCTGAGCAGAGCAGGAGTCCCCCACAGCCTCCCCGGGCAGTATAAGGCTCTCCCTGGACCAGAGTCCTGCACGGGTCCATTTATGGAGACCCGCACCCGCCCGTAAACCCGTGATTATATCAAAGTTAAACTCGCACCCGTTACCCGTCCGTACCCGAGATAAAGCACGCAAAAATTAAAAGTACCTCAAATTCCTGACTTTAGAGCGCACCTGATTATGAGCTGCATCAATAAAATATCGACTACATTTTATAATAGTACATATATAAGCCACACCTGAAAATAAGCCGCAGGCGTCCACGTCTTCAGGATCGTTTTCAAGTCCGGGCCGTCTGCTTTTTTATCGTCTCAAAGTGTCAGGTCTGTCGCTGCCGTCGCCTCCGTCTCACCATTGACTCACTGATGCCGCGTTTACGTGCAGCAGCTTTACAGCAGCTTTACGTCCTTCTTTGACAAATCAATCGCCTTTAACTTTAAAGCTGAATCATCTGCATTTCTTTGTGTGTTTTCCATGAGGAGGGTGTGTGCATGAAGTTCAAAATAACTGTTCAAAACAGAAATAAAAGTTATGCTGGGAAAAATTGCTGTGGTCGCTGTTAAGTGACGTAGATTAAACTTTGTAGCTCTTGTTTGCCCACTTTTGTATCTTGTTCTCGACACCTCAGCAGAGCAGAACTTTGTTCGGCAGTTTTGGTTGGTTATTTATGTGGTCATAATAGGGTGGCGGAGTTTGTTGGTGAAATAAACTCAACTTTACAACATACATAACCTCAGAGCCACATCAGCCTGTTTGATATTTTAGACAAATCTCACGAAACGCGTGAGTAAAGCGGAAGTAAAGCAGCGCCGCCATAACTGGTGCTTTCCTGCTAAGGAAGTAGCAGATGTAGTGATAGATACAGTCTGTGGATGTAATAATGTGTTGGTCCCTTAAACTGTATAAAAAGTGGACGAAGCGACTGTGACGTGACCCACAGCGTCAGCGCCGCTCAGGTGAGACACGAGATGCTAAACAGGAGTGAATCTGGAGCCAGGATCTATGTTATGAATAGTTTTTTTTTTTTGTCGGACAAAATAGCGAGAAAAAAAGAAAAATCAAGGATCATGTAAGACCAAAATGACGAGGCTTACTGCAGCAGGTACAGAGAGAGAGGCGACAAGATCCTAATGTAAGTCAACTGGAGCCAGGGTCAGAAGGAGCCGGAAGAGCTTCCTGGAGCACTTCCTGTTGGCACGCGCCGGCTCGCGCGGTACATATGCCCATTCATATACACGGTCTATGGTTTTGCTGTGGTAAATGTAGTAGTCACTTTGTGAGTGGAATAAGAGAAAAAAAATCTCATATAAAATAATGTAAAACAGGGCTAGAAAAGTCACTGATTAAAGGGTATAAATTGACATATAATATATTTGTGGTACTAATTATTAGTAAAAATGCAGAACTCACTTGTCTCTGACAGGACATTTTTACTTTTGAATTATGAAATTGCATATGCATCCTGTAAACTATGTGTGATAATGCACCATATGGACACAACTATTATTCTATTTACTTCATGTTTATTACTAACCTGCCTATCTAACCGCTAGCTACCAAGATAAAGGTTTCCATATTCTTTTGAATCAAGATTTGTGCTTGAAGGTAATGTTATTATAAAATATCATAGCTCACTGCAGATGAAGAACATTTTACACATTCATATTGCACCTTCTAATTCAATTACAAGTGCAACCTTGTCTGTACCAATAGCTGAGATTGGTTTTGGCACTGGATGAAATTCAGCATGCTCTCTCTTCCTTTTCATTGATCACTTTCCCACAGGAACATGAGCAGCCAGGACGTCAAGGGAAGCATCACCTGCTCTACAATCCAGTAGGCCTATGTTTCTACCAGGCACCAGTACCAGGCACCAGGCATCCAGAAAACCAGTCTCTCTCTGTCTCTATGTCTCTCTCTCTGTCTCTCTCTCTGTCTCTCTCTATCTCTCTGTCTCTCTCTCTCTCTCTCTCTCTCTCTCTCTCTCTCTCTCTCTCTCTCTCTCTCTCTCTCTCTATCTCTCTCTCTCTCTATCCTCTCTCTCTCTCTCTCTCTCTCTCTCTCTCTCTCTATCTCTCTATCTCTCTATCTCTCTCTCTCTTCCCAAACTGGCATGTTTTTATGTTGACACGGACATTTTAACTTAGAATAGATTAGGTAGTATTATGAGTGACTATACCCCAACAGTAGTCAATACCAATTATTGACTACTTGAAATTGTACCTCTTATTTGGATTTTTAAACATATATTCTTTATATGAATGTGTTTCAAGTTCACTACAGTTTTGTAGTGTAATATTGAATTATTAATATATGTAATATATGTATGTACTTTTTTCATTCATTGTACCCAGCAGAATATACAATTATTACAAAAATTCAGGAATTTTAACTAGCTGTTGTCTAGCTGTGATAAGAGATTAAAAAAACTCTGGCTGAAGGCATTTTGTCTTCCCAGCATCCTGCCAGTTTTGTTCCACTGCCCATTTGTCAACAGTGATGTCCAATCGCTCAGTTCCAGGCGGGCAAATCAGCACCTTGTCACTTGTGAAATGACAATTTCAGTCTCAGTCAAGTCTGCAACCAGTTTTTGCTTTGCAGCCGCTTAGTAGCCTCAAAACAAGTGCTAAAAATAATGCTCCCCCAATCTCAAAAAGCAGGGCTGTATGCAATCTGCAAGATGCTTTATATATATTACAACTTAGAGGTGACTTTTAGATTTGTTTTTTCTCATTTACTGAAGAGAGTAGCTCAAACATGAAGATTGAAACCAGGTGGTTGCTTATTGGACTTGAGACACAATGCCAGTTTCCTCCGATACCAAATAATCTCAAAGCCAGAGCCTCAGTCATGGTCCGTCAGCCATGTAATATAAGCAATCTAAGATTAATGTAACGCCCCAGTTGTATTAAAGCTCAAATTGAAGATATACATTATGTTTTATTTGATGCAACCCCAGTCACACAGCCGATCTGATTGTAGCAATTAAGGCCAAAGCTTTCCACTGATTACTAAATCTGTTATTCAAGAAACTCATTACATTTCCTTTAGGCCACCATGCCTACTCCCTAAATTAGCACCAAAATTAAGTTTATCCAAGTATGGTCAGTAAAGTCCAAGGGAGAACAGGAGGATATTGTTGATTTGTTGCTTGAAATTCCCCAGTTGTCTATTATCTGACAGGGAGCTCATTAAAAACATCTGGACGTGTTGTATCCCACACACAAGAATTGCAGTTTTTATTTTATATCAACAAACAAATCATTAGGCATGTGCAATAAAACAAAAATATCTACTAAATACTTTGGATTTCTCATGATTAACAGGATTACAAATACATAGAAAACACAGTGCATCGAATTAAGGTTTTGATAACTGGAATATCAATTTAAAGCCCCACTGTGTAACTTTATTGTCAAAGAATAGACAAAATAAACAAATATACATGCCAATCCGTTTTGACAGAATTTGTATTTTCCAGGGGATTGTAAAAATGAGAGTTGGTACAGGTGTCCTTAAATAATGGCATTATTAACAAAACAATGTTGCTGAGGTAAAAACAGATGATAAATGAGAATATTGCAACTATTTTATCCCAGTGACACACAAACCCTAAAGCAGGTTTAAACAAAAAATATTCTAAAACTGCAATATTGTAAAAAAAAACAAAAAAAACGATAACTGGCAGAATGAAACTAGTATTTAGTTTGCATCTCTAAAAGAGTCATAGAAGTTATTAATGTAACTCTTTATGGCTTAAATCTGATTATAACCAAAAAATGACAAAAAATTTTCAAGTAGTGGAAAGAAAAAGTACACATGGTAAATACTGACCTCAAAATATATTGTTCCGGCTTTCATATTGAACAGAGTCACTATAGTATTTATCATGACAGACCTAGAATCATGTGACATCAGTTTATATTAATTTAAACAATTATCTGATAATTCATTTAACAGGGGAAAAAATAACACCAGACCTAAAACTCACTCGTGAAGTCTGGTACCACAGTTCAGGACTCAGATGTGTGTATTAGTTCTTAAAGAAATCTTGACTAGACTCGGTCCTTGTTGAGACCAGGGAACTTGTTGAGTGTCAATCCAAAATGTCTCTTTTGTGAGCATTTTTAGCCTGTCACTGCCTTTATATTGTGGGAGACGACTTCTATGGCCATCACTTATAATACACCAGTTAAAATGTTGATGGGCTAATTTGGATTTTTTGTTATGATGGAATATTTGTGAGGACCCGTCTCCATGGAAACATTGCTTCTTTGGCTATAGTATTACACATTGTGCTTTAACTTTAAATGTTGTGGAATCATGCCACCTGTTACAGTTTATAGACAATGCTAATTTCCATACAGTCCTTTTTAAATATAACTTGCATTTTATTTTTCATATGTGACCAAATCTACACTAAATCCAATAAGACGAAAGCTTTCTGCCCTCTTCCTTTCACTACCTTCTTAAAATCTATAGAATCCCCCGCAGATGCAAATACTGAGTGTAATTTTTCTGTTGCAGCTTGTGTCCAGTGCCTTTACAGCTCACAATGAAGGCACATTACCTCCCACTACAGGCATGTACTCTCTGGCTAGAGTGGTCTAATTTTGAACCACTTCTCGTGCAGGTCGGACTCACTCTTGACCGCTTTCCATTGTTAGGTTTTTACTTCCATCTGAAAAAGTTACATTCGTGAAAATAATGAGAACACTGCAGACCAAAAAAATGAACTTTTCACATTCCCATTTTTACAGATGTTAAACCATTAAACACCTTTGTTTGAATACATGTTTTACCAAGTTGTCCTCAATTTGTAGACTAACTGCTGTATTTATATTGTGCTGTTGTAAAATTACAGATTTGGTTCAAAATTGTTTTAGAACATATTTCTCGTGTATGCAGGGTATAAGACAACAGTGGTTACTCAGTTCACATCACAAAATATCTCAAAACATCACTTTCACTTACAAGGACTAAACCACAATTAAAACACCCAAAATAAATCTAAATCTGGACTGTTCAGTCAATTCAACACTTCATGGACTGTTTTTGTTTCCTTGAGTAAAAATGCCAAGTCAGTAATTTAATTTCACTGAAGCACCCTAGA
>KN491949.1:19687-41680 GCA_000787155.1 Scartelaos histophorus
GAATAATAG
The DNA here is from genome assembly GCA_000787155.1 of Scartelaos histophorus. Taxonomy (NCBI): domain Eukaryota; kingdom Metazoa; phylum Chordata; class Actinopteri; order Gobiiformes; family Gobiidae; genus Scartelaos; species Scartelaos histophorus. Next base: position 19,697 of record KN491949.1, read on the forward strand.
AGACCGTTTAGTCACATTGTTCAACAACAACTAGAGAAGGTGGATGTAATCACACCCCAAGCACAGAGCTGTCTTATTTCACCTGAAATTAGATTTATGAAAATGCAAAGTGTCTGCCAAACCCTCTTCAAGAATGTTTATCAGGTGCAGATGAATGATAACTCAGGCACCGTGATTGATAACCTCTGTGGTATTTTATTGATTACTGTCGCCGTTGAGAGGCATTTAAAGTGAGAAAATCTCATTTAAACAATACATTTATATTTTTAATTGTTCAAATTATATAATCAAATTTCAGGTTTACTTTATACTCATAAATGATGAATGTGTTTTTCAGGTCCTGTTTTGGAGCATCTTAGTGTCTGCAGCAAACCGCAGCTCAAATGCAGAGTTGTCAATAGCTCCCATCATCATCAGACAAACAGCAAAAGAACTAAAGAAAGATTGATTTATTTATTTCAATCACAGGTATATTTTGTCATTGTTATGTTCCCTCGCTAGGGGAAAAGGTAAGCAACAAAGAAAACCAAGATGTTTAAGGTTTTGACTAAAATTTGTACCTTGTTCCCAGCGTGTCCCGCCTCACCCACAGACCAGCAGGTCTTTGGACGCCCCGAGACCTCATCTGGACAGACAACAACAGGGTGGAGAGAGAGCATTAGTTAAAGTCTTAACATTTTGTCAAATAAAATGAAGCTGTCCACATCTACAGCAAATCTAACAAAACAAAACTGAGCTGCTTACCACCAACCTGGACAGACAACAAGAGGGTGTAGAGAGAGAGGGAGAAGATTCCCAGAGCTTTTAAACTGAAAGCACCGCCCCCTTCCAGCTGCCAGCACATGCCCATTGGCCCACACCAAACAAGGAAAAGTCACACCAACAAAAAAACCACACCCATTTAAAGAGGCAGAAGGAAAGACACAGTTACCTCATTACACATAGACAGACTGAATAGGCTGAAGCTGGAGCTTGTTATGCCTTCACTTCATTCCTTTGTCATAGCATCACCTTGACACCAGATCATATTCATAAATACAGCAAAACAAACAAATCAGTAACAGTGTTTCTCATTCTCACTCATTTCTCAGTAAAAATATAGCAACTTATATTGGAAAAATAATAGTTATGGGCAAATCTGCCACAAGAGCTAGCGAGATAAAATTGTCCCAAAATTGTGTAACAAATGATAAGATTGTTGCTCTGTTAATTTCTTATAAATTGTGTCTAAACCTTGTTTTGCCTGATTTCTGTGATCCAATCTTGTGTCTCACTTTAAAATAAACATTTCTGGCTGTGCTTTTGCTGGTCTACTTGACGGTCATTGGTTTCCTTGCTGTGTGAAGAACCAGTGGTGCTACTGATGTGTAGTACTTGAATCTGTTTACCCAGTTCAAGCATATGGTGTGTTAACAGCTGCCAATGGGAGACTTAAGTTTATCGACCCCTCGCTGGTGTTTACCATAAGGTGCGGTGCATCATCCTCCGGCTCTCTCCTCCACACTGTTTTTCATTACACTGATGCCAACTGGAATTTAGTCCGACATAGAGAGGAAAGGAGGAGAACAAAGGTGCTCATTGTTGGATCAGACGGGACCTCTGTTTTGTACTACATGAGACTAGAGCCTATAGCCCCTCAGAAACACTTGAGGAAATTAAAAGACTTGGACTCAGACACTGATATGAGGAAGTTTGTACGGAGCCTGACTATCATGGCCTTCTCTGGAATGCAGCAATAATCTTAAATCCCCACCCATATTATTTATAAATGTTCATTGTCAAAACCTGGAAACTATTCTGAAACACATTTTGCTCCGGATAGTGAGAGCACCACAGTTGAGCACTTCTAAAATATTCAATATTCAATAACATATTGTTAATATGTACAGAGTGAAGATTTTACATTAAGTATTCATGAGGTTAAACTTTATTTATATCGAGCATTGACAACTTTTTGCCATTCATTTAGTTTAAAAATAATAATTGCTACAGCAGCACTCCTAATTTTACATCTTTCTGAAATCCATGGATAAACGTTATGGACATGTATTTCTAAATGCTGTATTAATACAACTATATATTGGTTCCATAATAATAATTAAAATGCAAAAGAGGTTTCATGCATCAAATATAAAGAATTGTTTATAAGCCAGAGGGATATGTCTTAATGTGAGAACGTCTTCCCTATGTAACCTTGATGTTTACTGTGTTTCTGAGCCCCAGCAAATGTGATTCACAGCATGTTTCACACAGTCTTTGTGGCACACATGAAGTCTTTAAACTCAAAGTTTCTGGTCTAATGAGGCCTGTTCCAGTATGGACACCCTTGATCTGTGAGCACATGACACTTCAGAAGATGCAGCTGCAGTGCCTGCTCGTGGGCCGCTTATGAGGGAGTGGAGACTTAATACTCAGGTACTTGGCCAAAAATACCATAAAATAGTCATCATAAATAGTACAATAAATGTCTAAGTAAACAAAAGGAGTTACATCTGGGGGACCATAATACAGCGCCTAATGGGCAGATGTTTTACTCATGCAACAAAAATGAAAAAGGAGGGAGAGTAAATAATTACTTATGAGGCTGAGGCAAATGGGTCATAAAACATTGAAGTGATTATCTAATTAATACCATGTTGATATTCTGTCTGTGCTAAAGTGTTAAAATTATAACGCTTTTATTCACAGGCAGGTGTAGATTATTTTTTAGGCAAGTTGCTCATAAAGGCATAATTTTGTCAAATTGAACAGTCTAATATCCAAAACAATGGTGTTATTTGTCTGTGAGTGATGTTAACATTCGATAAATCATTGAATTTGAAATGTCTCAAAGTTCCATCTTTGAGACATCACAGAGCTTCCACCCACAGAGAACTGACAGGGCATTTACCTCTGAAGACTCTACAAATGTGCAGACATCTGGTAGCTCACACACTTTTAATCCATACACATTTATTACAAATATATAAATTAGCTGTGTATAATACTTACTGTGATAACAAGCATTTATCACAAGGGCAAAAAGTGCTGGCATTAGTTTGAATGGCACCTTATATTTGTAGCACAACACAAGCACCTGGTGCTCATCAAACAAGACATATTGCTACAGGACATGATAATCATTTGTCTTCTTTGTACGTTGTTAACCATGAGACACATTGTCTAACTGCTGCAATTAGTACATCCTATTAAAACATTACATTTTCTTTTGACAGGTGAATATTCCATCCTAATTGACCACAGTGAAGGCTCTGAATCCCTGAAGAAGTAGACTGGCTCTGAGTGAACGGTGAGTGCTTCCTCAGTCCGCTGTCAGTCAGCCCGAAAGCGCAACACTGCCATCTGTGGTGATGGACAAACGACTGCTCACCCATGACTCAGTACGGCCTGATTGGACAGTTCCTTAATCATGACTTTGCCGATGAAGAATGGTTTGTCCATATTAGTAAAATGTGTGTTTCTATGCTTGACGAAACCTAATGACTTAGAGAGGTAGCTGTAATGTGCTGGAACTCTATAATGTCTTGGCAACACATCTTAATAATGATTGGGCATAGCCCCTGTCTTCACAGGAAGGACGTTCACCCTCAGCAGCCTTTATAAAGACGGCTATTAACCCCCAGATTACAGTGGGCATGACTTCTCTTTATATCTTATATAGGGGCAAATGAATGCTGGGAAAAACGCTTTTACAAGTATTAATGAAGCATACCATTTAGCCATTTGCCGGCTGTGTTAGGTACAGAGACAAGAGTGTCAATGCCTTTTACTCATTTTCAAGGTCATGGAGTGCTCCCTGAGACAGCCATTTGTGACGTGCGAATAGTAAAGCGCACGCATGGCCATATCCTGCTTGAGCTCTCTTGCATGGGGACGTTATTCAAACTGTGGCTCCATTGGGAGAGGGTGTTTTAATTAAAACAAAGTTACACAGTTATGTAATTAAAGCCATAATCATAAAACATTCTTTAATTATGAAGTTCACTCAATGAGGTCTCACTGATTAGATGTCCAAATAAGGGTGAGATTAACTAGATGTGACATTGGGAAAATAGGCAGAGGAGGTACAGGGCTTGATCAGGAAATATTCCTTCTACGGGTTTACAGGCTTACAAGGATTTGAGGGGTATTAGTCATTCAATTATAGAGGAGCATAAAATCCCCCTTCATGTAAATGAAATAATCAATATTAAATTAATAAACCCTTAAAAAGGCATAGTCTAATAATTTCCTAAAATCTAAGGGAAGAACAGAATTTAAAATCCATTTAGATGCATTGCATTAAAGCCACTCTTCTCTTCAAATCAAAGTTTTAAAATCCAATTTAATGTTTAATCAGAAATTGCTATGCTTCCATAACTCGCTAATCATCAGTGAAGAACAAAAGGCAATTATCAGCCTTTCAAATGCATTGGCTTTTTATAATCATTTGACATTAATTGCATAAAAAATGGATAAAGCTTAGGTGACGCTATATCCTCCATTCTCCATGTGTTGATGGCTAAAAATTCTAGAATTTTTTTTTCCAGATTTAGTTTTATTGTTGGATTAGTTCTTACAGAAACAAGAGAGGAATGTATATGCTCATGCTGATCCACTATATGCGCTGATAATGAAGACCCCAAAACACTTGCCCAGGATTCAATTCTATTTTTGTACTGATAGAAAAAATACAGTTTTAAGCCAAGAAATGGTTCACTTTTGTCATCCATGACTTCTTGCGTAAAAAAAAAGTCCATTAGGCAGCAGTAGTCTGAAACTCCATCTTTATACGGCAGACATTTTGCAGTGCATGCTTTCTGCTAAATGACCTTCCATTCATACAAGTTCATACTGAGTAACAATTTTTACAATCATATTCATGAGGGTGGCTTTATGGGACTCATTAGGCCACCTTCATCCAGAAGCCTAATATGTTTGTGTGAGGGGTATGAAGCACATAATGTCTAATAAAATATGTCCTTTAATGCACTTTAGTGAGAGATTGAAGTGTCCACTGACCGAACACAAACCCCATAAAGGATGCCTAATGACAACTTCATGTACAGCTGCTATTAGGCAAAGTGATTCTTGTGGTTTTCACCTCTGCTCTGCTCCCTCCATCTGAAAGATTGGTTTTCCAAACATAAGTCATGTCAAGGATCACAACACATTTTCATTGGAGTCTTTAGTGTCAGCTTCTTGGCCTTCAGTGTTAGCCTGGTGTGGCTAATCTTTACAAAGACTTAGGAGCTGTTTTGCTATGTTGCTTCCATGCAGTGTTGTTTGGGCCACAGTAATAAATTTCCCTGTAAATGCTGTCACTGTGTAAGGCCTTACTTTTGAAGGGGAGTTATCATTTGAAAGCGTCTAAAATGTGCTCTCTGTTATGAATTGGGCTGCTAAATGATGGATGATGGCGGAGAAGACGCTGAGAGGAGCACTGGACAGGGCAGACCTTACACCTGAGCAGCCAGGGATGGCCTGGCCACATGCTGCTCGCATCATTACACTGCTCTGCTCAGACCTGTGCTGGCCTGATTGATGGGCTCCACCAGGCCAAGCGGGCCTATGGAGGCGGCCCATCCCCGCACAGCCCATCCCATCCATCTTCAGTCCCCAGCAGAGCTACTGTACACTACGTCTGTGCACAGCATGCCCACCTGAAGCCTGCCCTCTTAATATAACAACAGCATTTAATATTGTATGGAAAGCTGTAAAGGATACGTCAAAACCAGCAGCAACATGAAAGCTGAATGTTTTATGGCTCATTTTGAGTGAGGCCAGTTGGTAGATTTGGCAGTCATTTTCGCAATTTACAATAATTAATGTAATCATTTCTAATTATTAATTATTCATTTGCATAATGTGGGGTGGGACCAATTAAATGAGAAAGCTAATGAAAATGGATGGGAATACAATGTCCTTTGGGAGAGAAAGGGATGGGAGCGGTAGTCTTTTGAACAATGTCTGAAAATTACATATTTGTTGAGAATAAAAAACATTAACAAATTAATTATAGTTCCCTTTAAATAGACTGCACCCCAGCTGATTTTGGACAAACAAATAGTGTTTTAAAATTTAAGTAATTGAATTAAATAAGGTCAAATCAAACAAGACAAGCAATGAGAGGATGGCTAATGCACCTGTCACTATAAAACTGCCTTTTCTTATACTGTGTTTCTGTACCATGCTACTGTAAATAGCTGCCTGTTCCCTAGTAACAGATCCATGACTTCTCCTGTCTAAATGTGGACACTGTTATAATGCCTAGTCTTAAATGCTCAGTTTCAAACCAGACACCTGTAGAAGGTGTGATGGCCTGGTGAGCCCAGTGGCAGCGACTTTATTTTGCCAACCTAAAATAAGACGCAGAACTGAGTGCCATTACAAATTGATATCATCTATCTTGAGCTCATCTCTTAACACACAGGAGGGATATAAATTGCCTTCTGAAAGCCGTCCCTTCGATTTACTCTTAACGGACAGCTCCAGCATTTTTGTTAGTGCATTTAGGATGGCCACAGCAGTAAATTCATCACTATGCAGCCTGTGAAATCATCTGAGTACATGACAATTACTGACATCCCATTTCTCCATCCACAGGGAAGAAATGTTTATAACAAATGCTCCATCTTTGCGCCTGCCCTCTTTGAATGCTTTGCCACTGCAGCCAGATGCGCCAACCAGATGCACACAGCTTGTCTGCTACTTCGCCGCTTCAATAACTCTCATTAAGGTAATTGTTGCTTAATGTTTTCATAATCTGTTGCTTACGCCAAACAGTTTTCCTTTTTCTAGTATCACACTGGACTCCCCGTGGTACTGTTTGCTATGCCATTTTTAAATATGGTCCTTTTTTTTTTCTTTCTCTATGTTTTCACGGTCCAGTAATGAATCTGAAACAGCTGGCTGCTTTTCCCGAGTTAAATAATGGTGGGTTGAAGAGGTGCTAGTTTGAATGAGTGCTTGGGCCATCACAGAAAGGCCAATAGATTCCACTGGTCTGATTTAATGTCTCTGTCTCACAAGCGTGTTGGCACCAGCGCCCAGCATCTGGCTCTTGGGTGGTCATGCTCATTCACACAGTTTACTTACATTTCACCTATGCCGTTACTCACAATGAATGATCGCCCTCTTAGCCTCACGCTGCGGGGCGTTTTCCACCCCAAACATACATATACTACATCCATAGGGCTCATTTCTACTGCAGCAGAGAGAAACCTCCTTCTAATTTGAAAGCTCTGAATTACACTTCATGATAAATAATTGTTGTATTATGCTGTATTTTGTCAAGCAAATTATCATAATGTGAAGATATGCTATTAAAATAACTTATCGTACTACCTCACTTTCCACTTATATGGACAATCAAAAAGCTGTCACTTCATATATTTGGCACATATATCTATATATTTTTATATGGACAATCAATAACTGTTTTATTTATTATATATATATTTTTCTATTAGCACTACCTCACTTTCATCTGTAATCTCTGTTTTGTCTATACTTGAATGTTTCTGTTTTGTTTTGTCTATATTTGAATGTTACTTAATGTTTACTTGGTTTGCACTTTTCTTTTTTTTTCTTGCCGTTTGCACATTTTCTCTTCTTTTTTAAATGTTTTTAAATGTTTGCACTGATGTGGGAGAGGACAGCAATTTCATCTGTGCTGTATATCTTGTATGTATATGCACATGTGACAATAAAGAGAAATTGAATTGAACTTGTGTGTTAAGGTGTATTGTGTAATTTTGTGGGGGACATGATGACATGACACCATTGATATTATTGATATAAATGTGCCAGATTCTGGGATTAGACTTGGCTTTTTCCATAAAAAATAAGCATTTAACAGTTACAGGCAAGATCTATGGAGAGAGGATCCCACTCACAGTAAGAATGCATGTATTTCAAGGATTTTTAGAAACAAAAAAAAAAGCTTTAATTGAATGAATGCAACAGAGACATGTTAATTTGTGTGTTGTGGAATATTTCAGACAAAGCAAAAATCATCAGTCATCACAGAGACAAGCCCCACCTTTAATTCACTCTCTGTGCTTAGTGATGGAAAAAAACTACTGCTATACGTGTTATTTTCACTCTTATATAAGGTGAGTGAAATGTCTTGCCCAGAGTTAAACAAAACGCACTAGTAAAAGAGAGATTTTGGGAAAAGGTGAGTATTACTATAAAATTCAAGATCTGTATTGCTGCTGCTAAATAGATCAAAAATGAAAACAATTACATTCTTTGTGGTCACTCATGTCCACATCAAGTCTTAATGGAGCACTTGGAGGTCAGAGTTAATGTCATTTGTGATCCCAATAGTAGCCAAACTCCATTACAGTGTGCATTAAAGACCCAGAGATGGCTTTATTTTTATGCTGAAGACGTTTCACTCTGGAGGGCTAATTAGTTGAAAATCACTTTTAAAATCTTGGAGAAGTAACAATTACCTACTTATCACCTCTGCAATCTGTAATTCTGATCGGGAAAAATTAACATAAGTGCCTTGTGTTAAGTAACAGATGGTTCTACTTACCCCGTTATACTGTATATTAAAAATGCACACTTTAAATACCCATAATTATACTGATTTCTGGGTGCAGTTTGTGTGGCTCATGTTTTCACTATAATCAATTGCACTCACACTTTTCAGAAAAAAATAAAATTACTGTCATGTGACACATCTGATTTGTGTTTTAATGACTTACTCATGACAACAATTTTAATAGAAAGTTATTGCCAAGTCATGCTCTTTTATAACATTTTTTGTGACTCTTCCAAGTTAATTATACATATGTTATTTCTAATGGTCAATTGTGGTTATTAAAAACATTTACTCTACAGGACAAATTGCATAGCTTCTTTAAAATGATGCTGTAGATTTAACTGAGTCATCTACTTTAAGAATAGTTCCATCTATTCTGCATTTGTTCACTGGCTGCTTCCCCCTGCTCATTGAGTTGCATGTCTATTATTCATAACAGTATGGCATATGGAATAGTGCAAAGGCAGTCAAAAGGTTATTTCAACAAAATGTCAACAAACCATGATACTTTTCTGCCATCATACTAGCAGAAATATGAATTTACTTCCATGGCATTTGCAGATACACAAGTAAATGCTAACAGAATAAACATAAAACTTTCTGCAAACTATTAGAATAACATTAAGATTATAGCAACAAAAACTACTTTGCACTTTAGACTCAGATATACCGGTGCTGGTTTTTATTTGGCTTTGTGAAAAGTGATAAAACTGAAATTAAAAAGATCAAAGGTAAGGATATTGCTTAGAGCTATATTACATAACATTTCCTTGTAAATCAGTACATTTTATTTTGCTCCCCATAAAGTGTATTGTGAGCTTTACAAAATCAAACAGCTGTGAGCTGTTCGCAATTAGAAATGATTTTACCCATCGCAAACTCGTAGTAAAGAGCCATATGCATTGATACTGTAGCTGTTTGACACTTTTGGATGAGAGCAGATTGGCTGTGCACCCTGCTTCACTTTCCTATCTGAAAAAGCTGCTGTAAATCAGCTTGTGATTTAAATACTTCCTCCTTTCACAGTTTCAAAATCAGGTACCCCAGCTTTAAGACATTTCCATAAATCATTTAAGATTTAACATAAATCATTTGCACTCGCAGTTTAGTTAAGTCTCAGTCTCTTACCTTTTGCAAGTTCAGGCACCAGCTTGTACATTTTCCACTTTGACAAATGGAGATTATATTAGAAACCTGTTTTTCTGGATTTCATTATTGGCAAAGTGATGGCTCATGTGTGGTTTGTTGATTCATCCCTAATTATCTCGCATGTGCATTGTGGCGAAGCGTGACATTTAGCTGCAGCTTATTCACTAAGTCACAGGGCAGGTCCAGATGCCATTAGCCGATAACACTCATTTATTGTGGGCTTCTCATCAGCACATTTTCGTGCCTTAAGCCATAAAATACAATCCTCAGTGATTAGCATCAGGAGAAACATAATAGGCCCACTCTGAAGGTGAACCTTAGGGACATCTTTAGTCAACGCAGACAATTTGCCGCCAATTCTTTTCAGTTGGCTCTGAGGCCGCTGTCCCCACAATAGTGCCTGCCAGGTTGTTTTGTATTCACATAATGTCAATGCAAAGTCCTATAATTAAATCATTAGGTAACACCATGTCCTTCATACTTATAGTTCGTACCTTGATGTAATATTGCTGTCAAGGTTTATTAATTGATATAAAGACAAATTAGAATTGAGTTTTCTTTTCTGCAGACCCGGTAATTGAAATGACCCTGTCCAGTGTGTGCCCTTGTGGAAAATTGACTTAAAAATGTGGTGAGTCGAAATTTACCTGCCCGCACACTGATACTGAAGTGTATACGATATTTATTAAGTCATCTCTTTCCTCTTACAGATGGATAAAACCTACAGCAGCTGTGGCTTTAGGTGGGGTGCACCCTGCACCCATCATTTCTGACTCAAAGACAACAGATTAGCGTTCGTTCTTAACACTGTTCAACTGAAAATTATAATATCAAAAATTAATCTCCAATGTTTTTATAAACCAGTGGTTTTCATACCTTTCGCACTGGGTATTGCTTAAGAAAATCTTTAGTGCTCCGAGTACTTCCTGATCTAAGCTAGGACTGAAAGAAGACTATAAGTCTAAACAAAAACAAACCAGGTCTTGGATTAGATTAAACAAAGTTTCTTTCATGAATAACATAGTTTTAAACTAGAACTAGCTAAGAAAACAAAGAAGTGGATACAGATACCAGCAGTGGTGCACATACACAGAGTAGGTTAGGGCTGTTTTCTCTGTAAACTGTTTGCTTAGAGATGAAAGTAGCTCACTACTCTAGTCTAGTGGTTGTTATTGTAGATTCATTTGTATATTGAAAAGAAAATATATTAAAATGATTAAAATTACATATCTAAAGGTCACCACACACAACAGGATTTTCATTCTTAAATATTTTTTAAAGGAGAATCTTATAAGATTTAAATTCTCTGATATGTCTGTGGACCACAGGTTAAAGTTCTGAGCCTCCTCATCTCTGCTGTTTCCTGTCTACAGTAAAATGACTCACTTTGAGATTTTTTAGTCAGAGCACTTCACTTCGAGTTTTTGATATAAGTCAAAACTGTGTTATTATTATTTGTGAAATGTGGTGAAATATTTCAGAGACATGATTTTTTTTAAAAGTGGAAAGAGGCGGCACTATCGTAAACAGACACACGAGGATGTATTTTGCCCTTTTATTTTCAAAAAACGCCTCAAACTGGATTAACAGCACAGTTTTGTTGACTGGATGTAATTTTTGTGGAGGACAATTTTATGGATAATGTGGATGAGATGCACTTTAAATTTACCACTTTAGGAGAGGTGAATAATAAAGTCTCGTTATTTTCGCTTTTGTTTGAGCCTGTATTTTGCGTCTCTGTGTCTCTGCCCCAGACACACTTTGTGTTTTATTGGCTGTTGTCATAGTGTTGCTGATGTTTAGTGGTTACAATCTAACAGAGCAGCTCAGAGTCACACTGATACCACATACATGAGGAGTGCAGTGGCTTCACAGTTGCACTTGAAGACACAAAGTCGCGTCATATCTCCTTGAACTCGGGGAGAAGCAAATCACAGCCTAAATCAAGCAAATTCTCCTGTAGTTTTGTGGAGGCCTTAAAACAAAACAATGATACTATCTGAAGAAAACCAAAACAATTACATTTTCCCAAACTCTAAACTGTATATTAAAGTCATACAAACTGAATTTTTGGGTTTTCCTAAAAGTGCACAGAGCAACTGTTAAAGCCCAGGGCTCATGGGGCTGTTTAGACTGTCTGTCTGTTCTTTGTATTCTGCATCCCCCAGAAGCCCCTGAGGGATCTTTGACCAAAACTTCTTACTCCTCTGTCTCAGCCTCGAGGGGCACGCCGTGTTCCTGGACTCACCTGCTGCTACAGACAACAACACACTCTAATTATGGTCAGCAACGGGCTTAGAATAAAAAGTAGAGGGAATAAAAGATGCGTTTATCTTTCTTTAGTTTACATATTTTACATCATTGCAAAAGAAAAATGCAACAAATGTAGGAAGTGATTTTAATACAATTCAACAAACAATTACATCAGTACTATTATGCATTTAAACATTATAATTTTTACTTCAACTTGCATTTAATAGATAGGGTTGCATCAGAATGAACCGCTGTTAAGGTTGTGTCCAATCAAAATGCAAATCTACAATATGTCTTCCCAACAGGATCTGTAGAGGCGTATTAAAGCTGGTAATTTGCATCTCAAAAGACGTGGGCCAGAAGTAAAGAAGATTGAAAGGTATGTATTGATTACAGTGAAATATTGTAATAGTATATATATGTGAGTATGTGTGTGTGTGTGTGTTCATGCCTCTAACCTTTAGCTACACTTTTAGAGACACACTTTGACTGTAACACACTATTTTAAAGGCTGACACGTGATCTGACAGGTGCTAATTAGTCCAATATCTAATGGAGTTAATTGTACACATTATGGAAAGTTCACCTATCATTAGCATGTCTGATGAAACTGCATTTGTGCTCACTGCTCAGCCCCATCACCCATTAAACAAGTTGATTATGTAAGACATCGCACCTCCGGCAGTTGTTTGTGGAGGTAATGATGACGACAGCTAATTAGGTAGGATGGTTGTCTTTGATTTATATATCCTTCCCTTATCACTCTTTAATCTGCTATAAGCATTGATCCAGACCATGCAACCAGGACCCCTCATTACAATGGCCGTCGCAGAAATGCCAAGCCTGTAGTAGTGTAACATGCAGTTAAATTCACGTCCCATCTTCTGTAGATTGATCATTGTTATTGGCCATTTTTCAGGGAGTATCACTTGTAATCTAAGTGAATCTAAACACAGAAATGTTGGCTTCAAATTATGTGAAATGAAGAAACATGTAATATTGCAACTACAGTTATAAATGTCTTGCATATGAGTTTATAGAGATGCTAAAGGTTAATGGATTGATAAAAAGAGATTTGAAGCAGCAGAGAAAATAAACTGTATTGTAGTGTAGTGTAAGCCTTAAGTATGTATACATTCACACATTGTAAGCATCTTGCAGTCATGCATGTAGTTCAGAATGTTCATACATTCACTGACATAGTGGATACTTAAAGAACAGTGTAATTGACTCAACACAAAGTGAGTTACCACATTGCATTTATAGTAATAATGCTTTTGGTTGACAGAGTTTTAATATTAGTTACTCAATCTCAGTGTTCCCAAACACACTGGCCTGTTCTGTGTCCAGCTCTATGCACAATTTTGACTTGTTTTTCCAAAACATATAGAATATAAAGGCGCCATTGTAGTAGCTAGAACAAATATGCAGAGCTGAACATTATCCTTTTAGGTGGTGTGTATCTCACATTAAAGGAGAAAAAATAAATATACCATTCTAATTTTAGATTTAATCATATCAAATGGCCCTGTGTTAATACTATACTGCTCATATGTATAATATTTTTGCCTATAACTACCAAGAAACGTCCAAACTGACAGAGTTGCATGGAAAGGCTTCAAGGACACATCCAGCAGAAGTCAGCAGTAACGTCAGCTCGATCAGCAGCAGACTGTAGACAAGAGCATGAAGCAACATGAAGCAGGCGAGATATGTGGAAGAAATCAAAAAGCAAAACAGGTGCTATGAAAAGCCTCCCGTTTGAAGGGTTCTTATTTCTCAGTAGAACAAAGCTTGATTTTTAGTACAAAAGTAGACAAAAATGGTTTTATAATGACCCTGCAATACAAATGAAAATCATATAATTGCATGACTTTTCAAATGTATAATCAATATCCATACATGTGTAATCTGATTTGAAATGGATTTGCTCCTCCAAGTTCAAAGGGTCATAAGACATCATAAGATACGGTATTCTGGTCCTGATCTTCCCTGAGTGGATGCTATCATTGTGTCCCTGAGCAAGACACTTGACCCTATAGTCACTGGATATATATGCATAGTTAACAGGAATGGCATCCGGCTTTAAAACTTTACTGATGAGAGAGTATTTTGATTAAAAGCACAAATTAGTTGTTTTGTATAGCATTTTTTTTCATTTGACTGTCCCCATGGGAATGAATATCATTTTTAAACTGTCAGTTAGAGTGAACAAAATAATCATTGCCATCACTGCCTGGATACCTCTGGCAAGCAATTTTAAAAATGCCTCAAAAATCCATTATCTCTCCACGAGAGTGCTAAATGTTTATTCAAAAAATATTTAAAAAAATGTTTCTACATAACTCACTGTGCCTCTTTGCCCAAGGACATGTAAATAACACTCAAAATCAAATATTGGTTTGAGGAAGTTGTAGCTGCTAAGTAAAATTTACCAAAAGCAGAAGTTACTGTATTGTTTTTGACAATATCAACTCAACAGTTATTTTTTGATTTGTTGTTACAAATGTATTTAAATTGATATATTTATATATTTAAGCTCAGCTATAATAATGGTGACGTGTTATGGCAGTAGTTTTTTTAGTTTAGTCTTTTACACATACAACAGAAGTTTTGTCAGCCTTTTTTGGACAATAAATGACTATGTGTAATTATCTTCTTGACAATTACACATACAACAGAAGTTTTGTCAGCCTTGTGACACATATCACCTGTTCTTTTCTTTTTGAGATGGACCCCGCCTTTGGTTGCCCAGTGGTCTCAGTAGTAACCTGTCGCACTTGTGTCTCCAGCATTTGAACTTGTTGTTTTCTGATGCAATAGCTCGTGGCCCATCCCAGTTCATTTCTATTTATTGTCTTTAAACAGAATCAAAGTGTGTGGATAAAAAGAAGATACAATTAATGTTATTGAGTTTGATTAGAACAGAACTGAATGCACACTGGAAAAGCCTTGATTACAATTGAGATCTTACTGTAGTATCTTGCCTTTTTATCATTGTTTGCCTGTTTGATGAGGCATTATGTATACATGCTATTATTAGTTCACACATTGAGTCTCATCAGTGACTCCATGAGACCCTTTCTCTCCATAATCTCTGAGATGACATTGAGATGATATTGCACACAGTGAGCGGTGTAGCCTACAGAGAGGCAGTGCCAATGCATTACATGGAGCAACTAATGTACCCAGCGCAGCGTGGGCCTTCCCAAGATCACATTCAGAAACATGAGGCTCATTAAGTTGTAATGTCATATGTATTTGCAGGGGTTTTCTCTATTGGAGCTGTCCACCTTTGATATTGTGTTCTACTCCTGGAGCGGAGCTTTGAGAGGACACTAATGGTCCATTACTTTGATTTAAATCTGTGTGACAAAAGCACCTTTGCTATTATTACCTTTTCAGGAGAAGATGCAGTGCGAATGTCCTCGGTCTACTATAACTGTATAATTTCTATCAATCATAATAGAGGAGGCGTCAAAAGAGTGAAGCGTATGTTAGGAATGGATGAGAGAAAGAGAGGAAATTACATGTTTCTCATTTTTCTTATTTGTAAATGTCATGTGTTAAATTTGGTCTCATTATGGTATTTTTACAATGTTAACATAACAGGGGCTTGAATGTTAAAAGGAGTAGGCCTAGATAATTACGCATTTGATTATTTTAACATTTGAAAAGTGCTGAACACAGTGCTTCACTGACACAGTGTACAGTGCGGGGGGAGAGCTGTTGACCTCCACTGAGGTTGTTGTAGGACAGTGAAAGGAATACTTTGAGGATCTCCTCAATCCCACCATCACGTCTTCCAAGGAAGAGACAGGAGCTGGGGACTCGGAGTCAGACTCTTCCATCATCCTGGCTGAAGTCACTGAAGTGGTTGGCAAGCTCCTCGGTGGCAAGGCTCCAGGGGTGGATGAGATCCGTCCTGAGTACCTTAAGTCTCTGGATGTTGTAGTGCTGCCTTGGCCACGACATTGTCGCTGCAACATTGTGTGGCAGTCGGTGACAGTGCAGTCCAGAGAGAACTGGCCGACCGGGGCGGTGGTCCCTCTGTTTAAGAAGGGGGACTGGAGGGTGTGTTCCAACTATAGGGGAATCACACTCCTCAGGCTTCACAGTAAGGTCTACTCCAGGGGACTGAAGAGGGGATTCTGAACGATAGGCGAACCTCAGATCCTGGAGGAGCAATGTGGTTTTTGTCCCGGCTGCCAAAACACTGGACCAGCTGTGCACTCTCCATCGGGTGCTTGAGGGTTCATGGTAGTTTGCCCAACCAGTCCACATGGGCTTTATGGATCTGGAGAAGGCATTTGGCAAGGCCCTTGTGGTATCCTGTGGGCGGTGCTCCGGTGCATGTTGGACTCCGCCTCTCCTTTGCCACTGGTTGTGTTTATTGTATTATTGTATTATTATTATATAGGCGCTGTCAGGGCCCAGAGGAGGTCCGGTTTGGGGACCACAAGATCTCATGTTTGCCGTTTTCAGATGACATTGTCCTGATGGCTTCATCAAACCAAGACTTGCAACAAGCACAGGGGCAGTTTACAGCCAAGTGTGAAGCGGCTGGGATAGAGTCATATAGCCATACTTCTCAACCAGAAAAGGGTGGCTTGCCCTCTGTGGGAGGGGAGTCCCTGCCTCAACTGGAGGAGTTCAAATATCTTTAGGTCTTGTTTAAGAGTGAGGGTAGGACAGAGCGTGAGATTGACAGGCGGATCGGTGCAGCATCAGCAGTGATGTGGTTGCTGTATCGGACCGTCTGAGCCGAAGGGCAAAGCTCTCGATTTACCAGTCAGTCTACGTTCCTACCCTCACCTCATATCATAAGCTTTGGGTAATGACCAAAAGGACAAGGCAGCCCAAATGAGTTTCCTCCAGAGTGTAGCTAGACGGTCCTAGAGAGACAAGGTGATGAGCTAAGCCACACAGGAGGAGCTCGGAGTAGAGCTGCTGCTCCTTCTGTGGAGACAGACGCCTTGTGGTTCCCCCGAAGGAGCTGGAGGAAGTGTCTGGGGTGCAGAAAGTCTGGGAGTCCCTGCTTAGACTGCTGCCCCCGCAACCCAGCCCTGGATAAGAAGAAGAAAATGGATGGATGGACATTTGAAAAGTGTGATGGCACTATAATGAAGGGACAGAAGACAAGGTGGCTGAGCTGAAAAAAATTATAGGATACAGCAGTGACATCTACTAGTACATACAAACTCATAGATCGATGGGTTGATTTCAGCTCAGACCACTACATGCAGTTGTTGTGTCCTTGGGCAACACCCACATGCCTATGTAAGAATGTATATGCCTGAGTGATTAGGGCTAATGGGGCATATGTGCAATCTTGCTTCTTCAAGTGTGGAATGAATAGTATGCTTCAGTTTCCAAACTGGTTCTATTTGGTTAGTGATTTAAAACGTGTTGGAAACAGAGACTATAGATATGTGTGTACAGTCAATGTTGGAAGTTAGAGCTACTTACTGGATTCATTTAAAAATGGTGAGATTGTAGCAGTTTGAGACTTAAGAGGAGATTTAACTATGAGGCAAAAGAGTTAATGTTGTTTGGGTGTGTGTGTGTTTGTTTGTTTGTGTGGATGTCACAAAAAGTAGGTATCGCATGGTATCGTCAAAGGTTTCACAGTAATATCGTGTCACAATATATTAAATTATAAGTTTCTTTGCTTTTTTTTTACAGCAACAGTTATAAAAACAGAATGACTTGATCTTTTACTCTTATTTAAGGCAGACAATTTTAGCAAATTACTTTTTTATATTATGACAGTAATATGGGATCAAAGGCTTGTCAATTTTTTTTTAAAAGGAAAAACTTACATTTCTTCAATTCTGTTAGGATCTCCACAATATCGCAATAAATATTGTTTTGTGAAATTAATGTCGTGACAATATTGTATCGTGAGATCTATATAATGTTGCATCCCTACTGAAGGAAAAAGACACAGAGAGCAGGTTTAGATCTAAGCTGATTTGCTTTGACTGCTGAGTTTTATTAAAGCACCCAGGCCGTGCCCTCGTCATAATCAAAGTCTGATAGCACCGTAACACAGTTTAATTAAGATCTACTCAAGATGCACGTATGTTAATTTCCAAATGAAGGAGGTAGTACTATGTGGTACAAAATGCTTCACGAGCTATTGTGTTGCCATAACCGTTTACTGTAAGCCCTAAATGTCACGATCACACCTACACAATGTGAGAACAGTCAACGTGCAAATACCACATTATCACATTTAGAAGCACAGGACAAGCCATAACAAAGAAGCCACTGCTGTTATCGTTAGGAAAATGCTCCCTTTATGACTTTGACATTTTGCCAATATTAAAGCATTTATCTTCAACATTCCTCCAGAATAACAATGCAGAGTTGAAACATTAACAATAAAAGTCTGATATTTGGCCTCATAAACATCTGGAGTTGTTGAAAGTGTCAGAGTGCTTTATGGCCCAGTCTCAGCAAAGGATATGGTTCTAACCTGATTACATCTCAGGGAGTCTGCATGTTCTTATTGCATTACTGTTTGTGTATTGTAGAGACAGTTAATATTATATTTCATTTTTACAAACAGTTTATCTAGGCTAAAACCTTTCTTCGTTATAACACTATTTTCTAATCTAAGTTCAAATGCAGTTTTCTCATCACAAACATACTGTGTTTGGTCATTCACATGTTTAACACACAAACCCTGCATATTTTGAGTTCTAATCTCAAATTAAAAACACTTTGTTCTACCTTGCAATGACATGTGGTGATGCAAGAAGTGTTCCACTGTGGTTTTAAACTCCACACAACTTCACTAAATTCATCTAGATTATTTCATCCCTGGAATTTCCAATCTGAACTAAAGGTGGAGTTTTTTGAGGTTGAGATATAGATAAATAATAATCCAGGATTAGTCAAATGTGTGAATGAAACAAAATGCAACTCCACATTTGTTTTTTAGGAGGTAACAACACTGGAATGTTGCATGTCTAAAAGAGAGAAGAAATAGTCCATTTTGCGTAATATAGGAACTTTAATTCTGGTTTAGTTCTGAATCATTTGGTTATCTTATTTTGTAATGAGTTCTTCTTGAAGTGTTTGACAATTTCTGTTCTAATAGATAATTGGTAGGTATGAATTGCTCATTGTGATATGCCCATAACATTTGCAGTTCAACTTAGACAAAGAGAATACGTTATTGAATCTTAAACAAAGACTCTGATAAACTGTATTGATCCATAATTACTTTCACGTAATGGAAAATGATGCTACTGCCTGTGTGAATGCCGCTGTTACGTGTCAGACCTGCCATAGGGTGATTTTGCATTGTAAAAAGCCCCAATCACCCAAGGTATACGTAAAATTAGGGTCATGTCAAGCTGACACAGAGACTGGTGAGCTGCTCTTATTGGACAAACAGATGGCATCTTAATGCAGACGTCTCCATAATCACAGTGATCTATGGCTGTATTTTAGTTTAATGTTAACTGTGTAATTGCTTTTCTTTGGCTGACTAACAAAGACCATTAAGCACAAATTTAAATATAATATCTTTCTATGAGAATGTGAATCTAATTTCTCTATCCAATTACAGAGCACATATGATTTATTTCTAGATGTATTTAGATGCAGTAAGAAAGACGGTGGTTAAGAGTAAAGACAATAAAAAATTAACAGACATCCTAAAACAACATTGAACTTTCTGAATTTGTTTCGGTTTTAATCTAATCCTGGGCAAATGTCCCAATCTGTTCACTTTTTGTTTTTTAGTTATTTGCGTTCAGGCTACAGTTGAATCAGGCTAAGTTGATTTAGTAGTATTTAGAAAAAAAACATAAAGATGCATATGATTACAGTACCAAGTTTATCAATTATCAATTATCAATCAGTTACAACATCAATATTACATACTGCTGAAATGTTTTATGAGTATTTTTTGTATTTACCTTAAAAGACATGTTAAGGTAACTATACATCTTTTTAATAAATTGTCTGACTAAAAGAAAATAAGAAGTTAACTATTACCTAAATGCATTCAAGGTATATAGCAATGTGCTGATGAGAAACATTGATTTTTGGATCAGATTCAGCCCATTTATCACAACAAAAACCTTAACAAACAAAAAGGGAGTCTCATAATTATTATTTTCCTACAAGCATTTTGAACAATCTGTGACTATGGCATCTATATATGCAGACAAAGACATGCCCTTCTTCTGATCTTAGCTATATGTTTTGTTTTTCTTATTTTGTTCTGTCACCCCCAGACAGAACTTATATTTTCAGTACGCCTACTTGGCACCTTATAATCAAACTCCTGGAGTCTGCATCACCTCCACACAGGCACATTGAAATTCTTTTCAAGACACCAGTCTTTTCTTCCCACATTTGAATTATATTTACTCATCATGCATGAGCAACTTATTCAGCCCCTGTTTAGTAATCAATAGAAAGTCCCAGCGAAATTAATTAATGAGGTCAAAGCAGGGGTTGTTTTCACATCAGCTTCACCTGACCAGAATAAAGCGTCTCTCTCTGCAACTGAAGGACTGCAGGCAGAGATAAGTGTTTATTCAAATAATACAGACGAGACTTCAAGCTTCTGCTCAGGGAAAAGCAGAAAATCTCTAATAACCCAGGGTGACTGAACTGCCACTGCATGTTTTATAAAACAGTCAAATGAATAGGAATGGCAGAACAGTGTAGTTGCCCTTAAAGCCACTCGGGACTGTCCACCCCACTGGAGAGAGGAATCTCACAAGTCCTTTACTATAAAGGCTTTGAAAAAAAAGTCACTTGAAAAATACACTGCATATAATGATGAACATGTAAAACTAGGTCAGACAATATATATACAGCTAAAAGGTGCACTGTGTAACTTTTCTGGACGACTTGCTTGTCTCCAAGATGATGGCATTACTTTGCCAGGAGTGGTTTACAATATGCCATTAAACTTTTATTGATCAAAAAAATACCTTGAAAAACGGCCCTTTTTCACTGTGAATGGGGGTCACACCTCTACTGACCTGACCCATAACTTGACGTGGTGGCACTGGATGCTTGTCTCCATTGAGAAAATGATGTTTAATGCTATACCATGGAACATTCCAAGCAAAGAAATAGCATCTTTATATGACGGTGGTGGACCCTCCACTTGGAAAGTTACATAGTTAACCTTTAAACAATAGTGGCATGACATTTAGAGACCATGACTGTTTAGATTTAGACATAGCTGCTTTCTTTAGGTGACATTATTATTTCCATATATGTATTTCTTGTAGTAAGAGAATCAGCCTCGCTCACACTGTGCCACGGCTCATCTTTTTGTTAAGAGGACACTCAGCGACCTTTAAGTGTGCCTGCTATCATAATGTGATCTGAAAAGGTCATGGAGGACGAGCCCCATACTAATGATATTTGTTCTGATTGATAGAACCAGAAATGTAGTTACACATAGAGCTAAAATCTTGCCAAGTTAATATTTAATGGGAAACTATTAGCCTAAGCTTTAAGAGGACTTGGGTTATGTGCGTCTAGAGCAAGGGTCATACTCAGTTAGCATAGCTGCACTCTCTGTCCATAACTCACATGGCATTGCTTTGGAATATTTTGTTCTGCCTGGCCTGTATGCAACAAGAAAGCATATTTGTGAATTGTTCATTTGCTTTTCTGTATTGGCCAACAAAAATCGACCACTAGAGGTCAGCAAAGGTATAAATGAAGTGGATTCTTGAACTTGGGTCATACCACCATGGCAATGCCCCATCTCGTCTGATTTCAGAAGCAGCGTTACACTTGTATGTAGTTTGATGGGAGAATACAAGGTACCAGAGCAGGGCAGCAGTGGCTCTGTTATTGTGTCTTCAGGCAAGACACCTAATATGAATGTGTGTTTGTGTCTGATTGAGTGAGTGAGAAAGTGACTGGTGGTCATAGGCGCCCATGGCACAGATTGGCAGCATCACTTCCATCAGTCCATCACCCATAAGTATGGAATTAATGAATAATGCACTAAATTGTGAAATGTTATTTAAAACTAAAGCATTATTATTATTATT